>QVNZ01013198.1:0-24227 GCA_014825645.1 Pseudomyrmex dendroicus | reverse complement strand
AGGAAGCCTAGGCTTCCTCTCTTATTATCTGTTGGAATATTAGGTAAAAGCTAGAAAAGGCGAGATGCAGAGTAAAATCCCCGTAAAGATAATAATAAGCAGTGAGATGCCCTTATATTTGTGAAGTGCGGGTAATTTAAGAACGAGATAAGCAGGGGTAAGGCAACCAACTAAGCCAAAGATTGGGCTGCAAATAGAGGTAAAGCTTAATACTGGGGCATTAAATATGACAGCTCCCCAAGCGAGGAGAATGGCAAAGAAGATAATACCATAAGAGACAAGTTTTTTATTGATTTTCTCTTCGGGGATTTTACGGCGCAGAAGATTCATAACGATGCCTTGTGTTGCTTCACGAAACCCCTGATAAACCCCAAAAAACGCTGTCATAACAGCAAAAATATTAAGGATAATACCAACAATTTTAATCCATATACCGTTTGAGCTGATGAATTGTGCAGCAATAGCGAGGGCAGAAATATTTTGCTGATAGGCTTTAAGAGCTTCATCATGTCCCATTGCAAGTGTAAATGAGACAGCATAGAAAAAGACTGTTACAAACAAAATACCGAAAGCGATATTCATCGCTCTTAGGGCTTTATAACGCGCTACCTCTTTGTTGCTATGTTTTGCCCGATAGGAAATAACCATAGGGCTAAGTGTTTGAATAAAGAGGATAGAGGTGAGTGTAAAAGGCAGGGTAATAATGGCTTTTTTAATTAGTTCCTCTAAAGGAGGGAGCGCGCCAATATTATAGATTTTCCAAAGCCCAATCATCGAAAACCCAAGAGCTGCCACAATAAGCAGCTTGGTTAAAACCATGAAAGTAGAGATTTTAAAGAGTATTTTTTCACTTCGAGAGGAAATTGCCACTAAGAGGCTGATTAATATAAGACCATACCACCATGTTTTAGAAAGTAAATGGTGAGTTATTCCAAATGTCTGGAGATAAGAGGCGCTGTCATTGGTAATTGCTGTTGAATAAACAAACATCCAAATAACAAGCATCAAAAAATAAAGCGTACCAAGGAAAAAGCCCCAATTTTTACCAAGATAACCATGAATCATACTGGGATAATCTTGACATTTGGAAGATTCTGCTAATGTATTGATAAATAAACGCTGGAAAAGATACATAGAGGGATAACCAATAAGGGAAGAGAGCAGGAAAACCCACATTCCCATTAAGCCAACTTGCACAGGTAAAAAAACAATGCCTGCGCCAATTGCCATGCCAATAGAGAGGATAATCCAGCCCCAATCTGTGCTATCAAATTTAATAGCGTTTTTCCATTCTTCTTTGCTTAAAGCAGAGTGATTATTTCCAGCGTTCATCAATAAACTCCTGATTATGATGAAGCATATAAACAGCTTTAATGAGGGATTAGCAATATATAATCTATATATTATTACGATTGTTTAATATTTTGTGGTTTGACAGTAAGGGGAATAGAGCGTATTTTTTACGAGAGAGAAATTTTTGGGAGTAGTATAAAATGACTGATAGTAACAATGTGGCACAATATCAATTTAGGCAGTACCTAGATAATGATTCAACATTATTGGAGTCTGGTACTCAATATAGTATCAATGCCCTTGTACATATTGGTATCTATGATAGTGCTAAAAATAGTAACCCTAATAATAATGACTATGTTAATATCCCAAATATTCAGCAAGGGGATCTTTATATAGCATTAAATCGTGAAGTTTCTGATATTAAGGGGAATTTTTTAACAGGGAATCAAATTTTAACAATAGGAAAAGTTGCGACACTTGTCGCTTATATTGGAGGAGGAGATGGGCAAGATAATGATACGGGCATAGCGCATATTATTATTGACTGTAATTCTAAAACAAATATAAATGCCTATGTCTATTCATTAGGGGGTATCTTGTCCATATGAGTGAAACTGTTAGCGCGGCTCTCCCTCGTGCTACAAACTTAGCTGCTGAATTAATTGCAGAAGTTGAAGGCTTTTACCCTTCTCCTCATCGTAATGTCGGAGGTGTGTGGATAATTGGTTATGGATTTATTGGATGTAATGTAAACGAATATACACCTTCTATGTCTAAAGAGGATGCGCAAAGAAGGCTTGCTGCACTCATTCAAAAAATTGTTTTAGAATTGGTAATCGAATGGAATAATTTATATGCGCATGAATATGCAGCTCTTGCCTCGCTTATTCATAATATAGGAAGAGGAAATTTTTATGTTAATTCTCATTTTCCTAAATTATTAAATAGGTTAAATCCCATAAATCCCTATTTAGATAAGTTACGTTCTCCTATTGTTTCTGAAATATATCATTTGTTTTTACGCTGGTGTTACATTAAGGGAGTGGAAAATGCAGAGTTAAAAGCACGCCGTGAAAAAGAAGCGTACCTTTTTATTGGAAAAATGGTTTAATATAGGAAAGCCTATCAAAGTTATTTTTACTTTAACAGGCTTTGTTATTGCTTAAAAATGGCTTCTAAGGGTAAGATTAATAGAACGCCCCATTGCAAGAACAGCATCAGGAGGAACGCCATAAGGGTGCGCACCTGTAACGTCTCTTCCACCGAGAGGAAGGCGATAACGTTGGTTAAGGAGGTTTTCTAAGCCAATATCAATTCGAAATCTCCTCCATTTATAGCCAGCGCCAAGACCGAGCAGTGCATAGCCTGAAGTGCGGGGCTCGTTGCGTATCCAATCAACAGTCTTTTTTGATTTTACGAGTGTAACTTCAATATGTTCGTCCCACGCACCTTTATTGTGATAGAAACCAATAAGACCATTAAGAGGCATTTGTTGATATAATCCTGAATGTGTGGTCAAATCCTGCCCTTTAACCCAATTAAGATGTGCCTTAATCATACCGCTCCCATAGAGGCTATTTTCCCAAAGATGAATATGCGTATTTGCGTTAATGCCATAGCTTTGGGCGCGATGATTTTGAAATTGAAGAAGGGAAAGCCCACGATTGGCAAAATGTCCTATTGGTATGACATTAATATAATGTTCCATATAGGTGTAAAAAGGTTGTAGTGTTAGCGACCATTTTTCCATATGTTCTTGATAGGAATTTTCTTTTTTGTTGTGAAAATTAAAGGTCATGCTGGCTGTATTTGCAATTTCTGGCTTTAAATTGAGATTGCCAACATAGCCATTGCCATCGCCAAACCAGCCGATCATACGAGAGGACATGCTCCCTTGCCCCCATGAGTAACGTTCGTAAAGATTAGGGGAGCGTGTTTTTCTTGCATAGCCGCCTTCTATTGTAAGAATGGAAGAAGATTTCCAGCGTGCGAGAGCGGTCAGGTCAAAATTATTATCAGTTCTTCCGTGTTTTTGCGCATTAAAGCTGCGGGCTGCTTGTGCATCTGCCATATTCATCATTCCGCGCCAATTATAAGGGCTGACATTGCCTGTATTCATCATGATAACATCGCTTCTTCCTCCTAATTCTGTAGAAAATCTTTCTGTCCATTGAGCATTCCATTGAAGAAAATGCCCCAAATGATCGCGATGTGCATGATTGAGATTGTGGTATGTGAGAGGTCCCATCATCATACTGTGAAGCAGGGGGGGCCACCAATCATTAAGTCCGTTATGTTCAAAGCTGCTACCCATCATAATGCGATGTTGTGAGGAGAGAGGGAGGATAAGTTTAATATTATAACCTGCTTCGCGCCCTTCTGTATTCATGGGCATTCCTGTAGTAGCATTGTGCCCCCCTTTATCGGAGAGCATATTCATAGCGTGCGAGACGCGTTTCCAAAATCCTCTTATATCTAAGATACCCCATGTGAAATTTCCTACATATTTTCCATTTACAAAACTGGCACGGTTATTTGTTTCGTCCATATATTGGTTTGGGAATGCCTGATAAGGAACATCTTGTTGCCCAAAAGTAAGAGAGATGAAATGCTCATTTTTTTGATAAGCAGCTGTTACAGCGTGGTTATAGGTGAGATAATTTGTTGAAAGAACACGCCCGCCTTTTCCCCCTGCATGATAATCGCTTGCATGGCTATAGGAAGCATTATAGCGCAGGCTTAGATGATCATTTGCAACTGTAAAAGAGCCTGATGCACCTGATGCACCGCCATTACTATGCCAATCAGCACGCGCATCGCCTGTGATAAGGATTTTTCCTTTTTTTGCAAAAGAAGGGTCTCTGCGTTCAACAGAAATTGTGCCAGCAATGCTGTCACCGCCCATGCTGACGGAGGTAATGCCTGCAATGGCTGAACTGACAGCCACTTGATCGGGTTCTATAAGGGAGAGTGCTGGATTCATATGGTTGGGGCAATCAGAGCCTAGGCGCATACCATCAACGAAGGTTGCAACGCGATCATCTGCCATACCATTAAGAACAGGGAGGGAAGAGGTGCCTCCAGCAGAATAGGCACTAAATCCAAGAGCATCTCTGAAGTAAGAGAGTGTATCGGCACTTTGGGTGAAGGAATGTTTTTGCCCTAAAATAGTGATATTTTCTATTTTAGTATGTGGGTTGTTAATTATTTTTGTTTGTGAGAAGGCTCTTAAGGGATAAAAATAGAGAATTCCCAGAGAAAAAAGAGACGTTATACGCCATAGAACGCGCCGTTTGAAATGTGAAGACATAAATTCTCAACCTGAAAAAACATAATAAGGAATAGGCTTCTATCAGTTTGAGGAGGAGCGCGTGTTTGTGGGTAATGGTCATGATAATTTGGGGGGGCTTGTGAGGGAGGTAGAATGAGGAAAAGGATTTTTTGTGGGTATTTAAGAAAATATATATAATATTCTTTAAAAGCGTGCAAAAAGATGAAATGGCTTAAAATAGGGCAGAGTGTACATGTATTATCATGATGGTGATGTGTGTGATGCGCATTTATTTCTTGCATATGTTCTCTGGTAAGAGATGCCCCTGCAATATCAATATGAAGAAGCCGTTCTAGAGCTGCGCGAGGTGTTTCTGTGGGTAGTGAGAAGGTTTGGAGTAGAAATTGGCAGAGAAAACAAAGAAGAAGGCAATATTTAAGAGCAATTTGCGGAATATTTTCTTTATAGGATAAAAGAGAATATTGCACTTTTTAGCCCTTAACATTACCGAAGAGTGTTGCGATGAGGGTTCCTAATAAAATAAAGAAAATACCAATATAAGCAGGATAAGAGAGGTTCTGTTTAAAGATAAAGCATCCTATGGCAGCAATGCACACAATACCAAAACCGCACCATATTGCATAGGCAATGCCTAAAGGGATGGATTTTAGGGCTTGCGAAAGGCAGAAAAATGCTCCCCCATAGAGAGCTAACGCACTGACTGTTGGGAGGGGTTTTGTAAAGCCATCACTGAGGTTAAGAAGTGATGTTCCACCTACTTCTAAAAAGATAGCAGCAAAAAGGAAAAGCCATGAGAGGAGTTGAGGTGTTAAGAATGAGAACATGAATTATCTTCTACCATATGTTTTAAGAATTTTCCTGTATGGCTTTGGGGACAATTTATAATATCTTTAAGATGACCCTCACAAAGAATTTCTCCACCGCCTTCACCTCCTTCTGGTCCAATATCAATAATCCAGTCAGAAGTTTTAATGAGGTCAAGATTATGTTCAATAACAAGAACTGTATTGCCTTGATCAACAAGGCGGTGAAGAACATCAAGAAGTTTGCGGACATCTTCGACATGCAGTCCTGTTGTGGGTTCATCAAGAATATATAATGTATTTCCAGTAGCACGGCGTGCGAGTTCTTTGGAAAGTTTAATACGTTGCGCTTCTCCTCCTGAAAGGGTTGTGGCTTGTTGCCCCAAAGTGATATAGCCCAATCCCACTTCCTTTAGAAGAGTGAGGCGTTCTTTAATGCGTGGAACAGCATCGAAGAAAGGCAGAGCCTCATCAACGGTCATGGCTAAAATATCGGCGATTGTTTTTCCACGGAATTTAATATCTAATGTTTCACGATTATAGCGCGCGCCCTTGCAGTGGTCGCACGCAACAAAAATATCTGGCAGAAAGTGCATTTCAATTTTTAAAACGCCATCTCCCTGACATGCTTCGCAGCGACCGCCCTTAACATTAAAGGAAAATCTTCCTGCTTTATAGCCTCGTGCTTTTGCTTGTGGGAGTTCGGCAAACCATTCGCGAATAGGTGTAAAGAGGTCGGTATAAGTTGCAGGGTTAGAGCGTGGGGTGCGTCCAATCGGAGATTGATCAATATCAATAATTTTATTGAGATGCTCCTTTCCTTTAATATGATGATAAGGGAGGGGGAGTTCTCCTGTTTTCATAATATCACGCGAAAGTGCTTTATAGAGCGTATCAATGACAAGGCTTGATTTGCCACTGCCTGAGACACCTGTAACGGTGATAAAACAGCCAAGGGGAAAGCGTGCAGTGATCTTTTTAAGGTTATTTCCTGAGGCTTTATGGAGTGTTAGCCAATTTTTTGCTTTGCGCGGTTTTGAGGGAATGGGGATAGTGCTTTTACCTGAGAGCCATCTTCCTGTCAGGCTTTTAGCATTTTTTGAAACCTCTTGAGGGGTACCAGAGGCAATAACTTCCCCACCAAGACGCCCAGCACCTGGCCCCATATCGATAAGATAATCTGCGTGCCGAATAGTCTCTTCGTCATGTTCAACGACAATAACAGTATTTCCAAGATTTTTAAGACGTTCCAATGTTTTAAGAAGGCGTTCATTATCGCGTTGGTGAAGCCCAATCGAAGGCTCGTCAAGAACGTAAAGCACGCCTGTTAGCCCTGAACCAATTTGAGAGGCGAGGCGAATACGTTGGCTTTCTCCTCCAGAAAGGGTTGCTGAATTTCGGGAAAGCGTTAGATAATTTAATCCAACATGTTCGAGGAAATAAAGCCGTTCAATAATTTCACGTAAAATAGGGGTTGCAATTTCAAGACGTTGTGGCGTGAGATATTTTTTTACGTTTTTAAACCATGAAAGAGCCTGGTCTATCGTCATTTCTGCGGCTTGAGCGATATTGGTCTCATTTATTTTAACGCAAAGAGCTTCTGGTCTTAAGCGTGTGCCATGGCATTGAGGGCAAGGAAGCGCGGTTTGATAACGGGACAGTGTTTCGCGTATAAGTGCGCTATTTGTTTGAGAGAGTCTTTTTTGTAATTGTGCGATAATGCCAATAAAAGGGCGTTTAAGCGTATGTTTCTGCCCTTTTTCGTCAAGGTAAGTAAAAGAAACCTCTTCTTTAGAGCCATAAAGAATAAGATTTTTTGTTGTGTTTTTGAGTTTTTTCCAAGTCGTATTTGAATTTTCTTTGCAATGTTTAAGAAGGGCTTCTAGTGTTTGTTCTAAAAGGGGGTCGTGGTCGCTTTTCCACGGAGCAATGGCGCCTTCTTTTAGAGATTTTTCCTCATCTGGAATAATAAGATGGGGCGCAAAATGTGTTTCTGTCCCTAATCCGCTGCAGTGAGGGCAGGCACCCATAGGGGCGTTAAAAGAAAAAAGACGAGGCTCAATAGTTTCCAACATAAAGCCAGAAACAGGGCAAGAATAGCGGGCGGAGAAATTGATTTTAATAATTTCTTTTATTTCTTGAGAATTTTGTGCTGTTGGGGGTATTTCTTCTAAAAAAACAAGACCATCTGAAAGTTGAAGAGCTGTTTCTAGGCTTTCCGCAAGGCGTGTTTGGATATTTTCCTTAAGGATAAGTCTGTCAATGATAACATCAATATCATGGCGTGTTTTGCGATTTAATTTTGGAACATCATTGAGTGTATAGAGCTCATTATCAATACGCACACGTGTAAAGCCTCTTCGTGTAAGCTCTGCAATATCTTTAGCGCAATCGCCCTTCCTATCTCTTACAATAGGGGCGAGGAGCATAAATCTTGTTCCTTCTGGGAGGCTTAAAATACGGTCAACCATTTGGCTAATGGTTTGCGCCTCAATAGGTTGCCCCGTGGTTGGAGAATAGGGGATTCCAACACGTGCCCAAAGAAGGCGCATATAATCATGAATTTCTGTAATTGTGCCTACGGTTGAACGTGGATTTTTAGAGGTTGTTTTTTGCTCAATGGAAATAGCAGGGGAAAGCCCTTCAATCGACTCAACCTCTGGCTTGTTCATAAGTTCAAGAAATTGCCTTGCATAGGCAGAGAGGCTTTCTACATAACGGCGTTGCCCTTCGGCATAGATCGTATCGAAAGCGAGGGAGGATTTTCCAGAACCAGAGAGACCTGTAATGACTGTAAGCGAGTGACGTGGAATTGTAACAGAGACATCTTTAAGGTTGTGCGTACGTGCTTTTTTAACGATAAGGGCATTTAAATCTCTGCTTGCAGGTGAAGAAGGTGCAGGCATAGGAGGAAATCCTTAAAGAAGTCGTGAAATAAAGGTGATATTATTATAATCAGTTCTATAATATAGTATCTTCAATATATATCTGTAACCTAGCAAGATTTGCTAAAAAGGGAAATGGAAGAAATTTATGGCTGGTGTTAATAAAGTGATTTTGGTTGGCAATCTTGGGCGCGATCCCGAGGTTCGTAATATGCAAAATGGTGGAAAAGTTGTGAATATGACTCTTGCAACAAGTCAAACTTGGAAAGACCGTAATACAGGCGAGCGGCAAGAGCGTGTTGAATGGCATCGTGTGGTTATTTTTAACGAGATGTTGGCAAATAATGCTGAACGTTATTTGCGTAAAGGAAGCCAAGTTTATGTGGAAGGGGAATTGCGCACAAGGAAATGGACTGACCAATCAGGTATGGAGCGTTATACAACAGAAGTGGTCATTGATCGTTTTAGGGGAGAATTAACCTTTTTAAGTTCACAACGGAATATGGATGAAGGGGGAGGCTCTTCTTATTCTGGATCGACACAAGGGGATAATGGTTATAGTCGATCAGCACCATCAAAACCTATGGAGCAATCTTCATCACAAGGGCAACAAAATCAGGGTTGGGATACGAACGCATCTCATAATGCGTCCCATGATGATTTTGATGATGAAATTCCATTTTAATCGTTTTTAGCTTTAAGATTCTGTATTTATGAGGGGATATTGTTGCTTGTGCGGCATTATTTAAAAAAAAGAACCTTTATTGGAGGATTTTTTTTACTAACGTCTTGTGCAGCAACACCCCCAGCACATCCTGGTAATATTTGTGGAATTTACCGTGAAAAGAGAAGCTGGTATTATACGGCGATGCGACAAGAGGAACGCTGGAAGATTCCTTCTTCTGTGCCAATGTCAATGATGTATCAAGAATCAAGTTTTAGAAGTAATGTTCATACACGCCGCACTTATATTTTATGGGTTATCCCTTGGGGATATATTACATCTGCTTATGGTTATGCCCAAGCAGAAAATGCGGTTTGGCGGGAATATGAAAAATCAATAGGCTCTTCTGCATCAAGAAGTAATTTTTCTGATGCGCTTAATTTTATGAATTGGTATATTACACAAACTCATCATGTTGCATCTGTTTCTGTGACAAATGCAACGCAGCAATATCTTGCTTATCATGAAGGATGGGGAGGGTATAAGCGGCACTCTTATAATGCAAAGCCTTCCCTTATCCAGATCGCGCGCCGCGTTGGGCGGCGCGCTGCACTCTACGAGCAGCAATTTGCTGGCTGTAAGGAGAGTTTAAAAGGTGGTTTCTGGGAGAAATTGCTAAATTGGCTCTTTTAGTTTTAAGGGGCTTCTTGCTTGGCTTTTTCTGCTAATTTTTTATGATGTTCTGCGGGTAGAATAGTGCCATCTTTGCAGATATATTTGAAGCGACCATTCTTATATTCCCCAAGAAAAATTTCGTCAGGATCATCAATTCCATGACGCTGCATATCTGTTAGAAAATCTTCTTTAGTTTTTCCAATATCCTCTAATTCATCTTCACGAATAGCACCATGATAGCATATAATAGCAGATGGGAGCTTATTTTCGTCACAAATAGCTGTAACCGAACCATTAGGTTCAATTTGAGCGTAATAAATCTCATCAAAAGAGTAAATACCTTGGAGGTTTAGTTGAGAGGCGATGTTGAGCATATCAATTTTATTATGTTTATCAATGATATTTTCCATAATAAAACGACCATTTTTAATGATGGGAATATGGCGTCCAATGGTAACATTACGGAAAATATGGAATGTACGGTTAAGCCAGTTTAAAAGAAAGAGAATGCAAACGCCAATAATGAGGGCAAAAATATATTCGTGAAAAGGGATTTCATCTGTATAGAGAACACCGCCAATAATGCCTCCAAGAATAAAGTTCCCTATAAGGTCAATCGCATTCATTTGTGAAAATTGTGTTCGTCCAGAAATATTAAGATATGCCATAATAAAGGCGAAACCTGTAATGAGTTTAATAATCATCAAAATATAGAACATCATAGGGAATTATCCTAAAAAAGGCTATAATATAAAAGCACCTTGATAAGCCGCATATAAAGAATTTTAGGCAATATTTACAATATATAAAATATTATTTGTTTTTTCAAGATTTGAATTTTTTATTATTTTTTGATAAAATCATGATGAACATTAAAAAACACAATAAAAATATTTATAAATTTCTATACGTAAGGGAGTATTAAGACGATGAGTAAAAATTCTAATTTTCCAATTTCAGAAAATGCACCAGCAGCTGTTCTTCCATCAGGAAAATTGCGCATGGTTATTTTTGACTGTGATGGCGTGCTTGTTGGGGGAGAGCATCTTTCTACGGGTTTAATGGCGAGTGATGCCCGTAAATATGGCTGGAATATCACGAATGAAGAAGCCCATAAAATATTTGGCGGCGGTGAGCTTGCTAAAATTGGTCAAATGATTGCCGAAAAAACAGGTAAAGAGCTGCCTGCTGATTGGGATATGAGTATGCAGCGCCGCATCGTGACCATGATGAAAACAGAAGCTGAGACCATTGAGGGTGCAGAAGAGATGCTGCGCTCTGTGATGGAAGATTTAGGTCTTCCCATTCGTATTGGTTCTAATTCATCAATTGCTGAAATGGATGCAAAATTTGCAAGTACAGGTTTAGATGAAATTCTCGATGCAGAACGTATTCACTCTGCACGTGATTTGAATATGCCGAAGCCTCGCCCAGATATTTACCTTTTTGCAGCAGAAGAAGAAGGGATTCCTCCTCAAAATTGTATTGTTTTGGAAGATTCTGATGCGGGTGTAGAAGCAGCACGTAAAGCTGGTATGGCATGTGTTCTCTTACGTGATCTTGATAAGCCTGCACCATCATGGCCTGGCCTTCTTCGTATTAGCCATCTTGATGAGTTTGTGCCTCTTCTTAAAGAGATTATGAAGGCGCAAAAGAGCGCGTAAATAGCGTTTTATTTAGCTATAATCTGATAGAGGGGTTTGAAATGCTTAATTTGCAATCACTCAAAAATTTACCTCAAAATGTTGCTGCACCTTCTTATAATATTGAGGATGTGACACCTGCGATCATTCATTTTGGTGTTGGAAACTTTTTCCGCGCGCATCTTGCCTATTATATTGACCGTGTTTTAGGTCTTTCCGACTCTAAAAATTGGGGAATTATTGGGGTTGGTCTTAGAGGTGGTGAGCGTGCTGAACAGAAGGCTGCAAGTTTTTTAAAGCAAGATGGGCTTTATTCACTTACAGAAACTGCAACAAGTGGCGAAACGCAACGTTGTGTTATTGGTGCGTTACGTGATTATGTGCTTGCACCAAAGGAACCAGAGCGGGTTTTAGCACTGCTTGCCTCTCCTGAGATAAAGATTGTTTCTTTAACAATCACAGAAGGCGGCTATAATATTGATGAGACTACGGGGAAGTTCCGCCTTTCTCTTGCTGCGGTAAAAGAAGATCTTGCAAATCCGCGTCACCCAAAAACTGTTTTTGGTTATGTGGTTGAGGGTTTACGCCGCCGCCGTGAAGCTGGATTAGGCGGATTTACAGTTTTATCATGTGATAATCTGCGCCAAAATGGTGATGTTTCTCGTAAAGCTTTTATTGGTTATGCAGAAGCACTTGACCCAGAGTTAGCGCAATGGATTGAGAAACATGTAAGTTTTCCAAATGCTATGGTGGATCGCATTACGCCGAGCGTTTCTGCAGAGACAGCAGCTTCACTTAATAAGGCAAGTGGTCTTGATGATTTGCAGCCACTTGTTGCTGAAGATTATGTGCAATGGGTTGTTGAAGATAAATTTATTGCGGGGCGTCCTGCTTTAGAAAAAGTAGGGGTGCAGTTTTCTGATGCTGTTGGTACTTATGAACATGCAAAAATTCGCCTGCTTAATGCGTCTCATCTGATTTTAAGTGCTGCTGGAATGCTTTTAGGCTTAGAACTTGTTGATCAAGTTTTGGCAGTAAAGCCTGTGCGTAGTTTTGTTGATGATGTGTTGGATCAAGATGTTATTCCAACATTACATGGACCTGACGGGGTTGATTTGCGCGATTATAAGCAGATTATCCTAAATCGTTTTGCTAATCCTGCTATGGGTGACCAGGTTGCGCGTATTGCTGGCGATGCTACGTCTAAAGCGCAAGTCTTTTGGACAGAAACAGTGCGCCGTGTGCTAGAAGAAAAGCGTGATACGAAGCGTGTTGCTTATTTCTTGGCGCTTCTTCTTGAGCTTCTTCGTGGGAAGAATGAAAATGGACAAAATTTTCATTTAGAAGAGCCAGCTTTAACAGAAGAACAGCTTAAAGTTGCGCATTCTGATGATTTTCGTGCTTCTATGAGCCTTCCAGCTTTTGATAGTTGGCGGGATTTGATGACGCCAGAATTAGAAGAGGCGATTGTTAAAAATCGTGAGAATATCCGTAAGAATGGTGTTATAAAAACTTTGCCATTATAGATTTTTGGTAATAAAGTTTTTAGAATAGCATTTATAAATCCTCCTTTCTTTTGAAAGGGGGATTTTTTTTACCTAGAATCTTTTAAGTAAACATCATTGTGATGATGATAAAATAAAGAAGTGATGTAAGGAGAAGATCATAGATGCTTTGCAAAGGAACGCGGCATATGATCAGTATAGAAAAAGATACTCTTCAAAAAAAACAAAGTGGAAGATTGACAATCTTTGTTGCTTTGATTGCCGCAACAGGCGGTTTGCTTTTTGGATATGATACGGGGATTATTTCTTCCGTTTTATTACAACTGACAAAGGTTTTTAATCTTTCTACTTTTTTAGCGGAAGTTGTAACTTCTGCGATTATTGCAGGGGCTTTGATAGGTGCGCTGACTTCTGGTCCAGTTTCTGACAGAATTGGGCGGCGTTATGCAGTGATTGGCGCAGCACTTATGTTTCTTGTTGGAACTTGTGTGATTACTTGCGTGCAAAATGTTTTATGGCTTGTTTTAGCACGTTTTGAATTAGGGCTTGCGATTGGTGCAGCGTCACAGATTGTGCCTGTTTATATTGCAGAAATTGCTCCACCTGAGCGGCGTGGTAGTTTGGTTGTTGCGTTTCAATTTGCGGTTGTAAGTGGAATGTTGGTTTCCTTTATTATGGGTTACCTTCTTCAAAATTATTCATGGAGGCTCCTTTTTGGTTTAGGGATGATCCCTGCTCTTATTCTTTTTATAGGCATGTTATTTTTGCCTAATAGCCCACGTTGGATGGCAATGCAGGGGCAAATAGAAGGAGCGCGTTCGGTTTTAAGGCGTTTACGCTCTTCTGATGACCTTGCAGAACAAGAATTGCAAGAGATTATCTCTTTTAGGGAAGCGCAGAAAAAAGAGGGTAGGAATGGTTTTCAGGAGCTATTTTCCTCATGGGTGCGCCCTGCATTAATAGCGTCAGTTGGTGTGGCTGTTTTTTGTCAAATAACAGGGATTAATGCGGTGCTTTACTATGCGCCGACAATTTTTTCTGCGACAGGATTAAGCCAGAATATTTCCCTTATGGCGTCTATTGCTATTGGGGTTGCAATGGTCATCACAACCTTATTTGGGGGTTGGGCAGTTGATGTATGGGGACGGCGGAGATTAATGCTTTATTTTCTGCCCGGCTCTATTTTGGGTTTATGCGTGACGGCTTTGATGTTTTCCTTAGGTTTGGTAACGCATGGGGTAGGTGTTTGGGTAACGATTTTAGCGATTGTTGCTTATACATTTTTTAATGTGGGTAGTCTTTCGGTAACAATTTGGCTGATTGGTGCGGAGGTGTATCCGTTAGTATGCCGTAGCCAAGGAATGAGTCTTGTCTCTGCAACCCATTGGTTGATTGATATGATTGTCTCCCTCACAACGTTAACTCTTGTAAATTATTTAGGGGCTGCGGGTGTATTTTGGCTTTTTGCCGTTATGAATATTCTCGCTCTTATTTTTGTATGGTGCTATGTTCCTGAAACGCGTGGCGTATCATTGGAAGAAATTGAATGGCGTTTACGTAAAGGCACATTTAAGGCCTAAATATAAGGATAAGTGAAAAATCTCCATAATGGGGCTTTCTCCCCATTATGAGAAAAATCACTCTTTTTTAAAGAGACCCCGTAGAATAATCCCTGCTAGCCCGATAATACTAACGCCAGTGCTGCCCACAAGAATCTTTAAAAGCATATTATCAAGTTTGAAAGAAACATAGGGAGATAAACATGGTATATATGTTCCCTGTAAGATAAGAATAAGCCCAGTAAATGCAGAATATCCTACAAGATACCAAAAGGATTTTCCTGCAAACTCGCTTCTGAGTGCACGTGTTGCTGCGTCATTAGCATTTTTTCTTTCAGCATCTTCTTTATCTTTATTAAATGATTGTTCTTCTTCTTTATTTTTTCGTAAAGATTCCTGTTCATCAGGAGGAAGCTCAATATCATCAAGACTGTTATCAAAATTAGGATTATTCATGAGATATATACTTTAAGAGGAGCTTTTTTCAGCCTCTTCACGCCTCTTACGATTTTCCTCTTGTTTAAGCTTGTAATGTTTTAAAATTGTTTCATTATCAATGTACACATAGAGATTATTCTTTTTCTTTATAATGTCCCAAGGGCTATTTTCTTGATGGGTTAGGGCAGAAAGCTCCCACCCTTCAAGTCCGCCATAAATTGCCCAGATACGATCCAGGAGGCGTTCTTCATCAAGTGATAAGGGGGATTGTGGACGAATAATATCGCCGCGAAGTGCTTTCTCTATTGCGGGGTCATTTTCATGAATAAAATCATTAACAGGACCAGCCCCATAAAGTTTTAGTGTATTATAAAGTTCTCTATAAACGGGACCATAGGGCCATACTTCAGGTTGTACAGTGATAAGAGGCTCACCCAAAATAGCAAGTGCCCAGCCATGTGCAATATAAGGCAGTTTTTGAAGCTGCATATTGGTAAGAGTTTTTCCCTCTTTTTGGGCACGTTCTATAAATTCATTGGCGATTGCACGTGCATCGTAATTAGGCATGACAATCTCCTTGGGTTGCTGTGATAATATTGAAACTCGTAATATGTTATATAGGGATAATGATAGATTTTTGTAAAGCCGCCAGCTAGGCGCGCCCGATGATCGTGAGAAAATCTCACGATACATAGGCTATATTTTCATAAGGAAAAATCAAAATATATAAGAGAGTTTATCTCTTATATCCACAAGCTTAAGCTGTGGCGTCCCGTACGGGATTCGAACCCGTGTTGCCGCCGTGAAAGGGCGATGTCCTAGGCCTCTAGACGAACGGGACAAGAGGCGTTTGATGAGCCTTATTTACTCTAACTTAAGGATATGGTCAAGCGCAAAAAGCATCAAAAATAAAAAAAGTTAGATTTTCTTGCTCTTGCCATGTTTCAAGCCGTAATTGCCCAGCAATGTGAAGGAGGGGGCGGCTTTTATCTTCTAAAATTGGTGTGAATTTTTTATCGTCTGCTTTAAAAACAAGCCCTTTAAGGCGTGTTCCGCCATCTTCTCCCTCTAAAATAACCCGTAATGTATTATTATTACGTCCGATTCTGTCAGATTTAATGCAGCGTATATGAGGAAGTGCAAGAATTGGCTCTTCATGCCCCGTACCAAAAGGCGCAAGGGCATTAAGTTGCTTTGCAAGATGTGGCTTAGCCCCTTGGATTGTGATTAATCCATCAATAAGAAGGTCTTCTTGTGGGGGGTAATAGCGTGCCTCTGATAAGTCTTCATCTAAAAAGGCATGAAATTGCTGTGCATTTTCTTCTTTAAGGGAAAAGCCCGCCGCCATAGCATGACCGCCCCCTGTAAGAAGTAGGTTTTTTTTGCATGCGGAAAGAATACTATTGCCAATATCAAGATTTTTTACAGAACGCGCTGACCCTTTAATAAGACCATTTTCTAAAGAAGCAACAAGCGCAGGGCGGTTAAAGCGTTCTTTAAGCCTTCCTGCAACAATACCAACAACGCCAGGATGCCAATTTTCTTGATATATAAAAAGAGCAGCATGATCTTGCTTTATTTGCTCTTCTGCTTGTTGAAAGGCGATATCTAAAATGTCGCTTTCAACGGTTTGACGTTTTTGGTTAACATGATCAAGCTCTTCGGCAAGAGCGCGTGCTTCGCCTTCTTGTTTACTGAGAAGAAGTTGTAAGCCAAGCCCTGCTTTTGCAATTCTTCCTCCTGCATTGATACGAGGTCCAAGTGCCCACCCGCAAGACATTGCGGAAGCAGTATTTTTAACGCCTGCAACTTCGGCAAGCATTTTTAATCCAAGGCGTTTTTGCTGATTCATAATTTTTAGCCCTTGTGTTACAAAGACGCGGTTGATATCGCGTAAGGGCATAACATCGCAAATTGTTGCGAGGGCGGTCATGTCTAAAAGAGACATAAGATCAGGTTCTTGATTTTGTGCTGTAAAAAACCCCTTATGTCGCAGGGTGCGTAAGAGGGCGATCATCGTAAGAAAAGCAACAGCGGTTGCACAAATATGCCCAAGACCAGAAGAGCAATCAGCGCGATTAGGGTTAACGACATAACCAAGGGGAAGATTGGTTCCGTCAGCTTTATGATGGTCAAGAATGATGCGGTCGGCTTTTCCTTCAAAATGATTGAGGATAGAAGTGGCTGCTGTTCCACAATCAACGCAAATAATGAGTGATGCCCCATGAGCGATGAAATTTTCTAAAGCGGGTATATTGGGGCCGTAGCCTTCTTTAATGCGATCGGGAATGTGGGTTAATGTTTTGCAGCCCAATTTTTGGAGTGTTTCGGCAAGGAGCGCAGTACCGCAAGCACCATCAACATCATAATCTCCAAAAATCCCTATTGTTTCTTTATTTTGAACGGCATCTGCAAGGCGTAAGGCTGTTTGATCCATATCTTTTAAACGTGAAGGATCGGGAAGATGGTCGCGAAGGCGTGGTGTTAGAAATTGTGAAATTGTTTGGGGTGTGATGCCGCGTCCTGCTAAAATACGTGCGGGAAGCTCTTCTAATTTTCCGTGATGGATAAGGGCTTGTGTTGTCTGATTGAAAGGATCGGCAAGGAGGGGATGGCGCCATATCCATCTTCTTCCACTCAGACTTTGGGAAATATTTAAAACAGGAGGAAGTTCCTGAGTAGGAGAAAGAGAGCTGGAATACATAGGAACAACTTAGAGAATATGGAGTTACATTTGAGAATGGAGGAGAGAATAAGCTATGATTTTTTTTCTAAATCAAGGTCTTTTCTATGATGGTAGCTTTCCATATGGCGAATAGTGCCGCTTCGTGAGCGCATCATAAGGGAATGTGTACGAATATAATGGGACTGGAACTCAACGCCTTTAAGAAGATTGCCAGAAGTGACACCAGTGGCACAGAAAAAGACGGGACCTGCTGCCATATCATGAAGAGAAAGATGGCGGGTTGGGTCTTTTGAAGGATTCATTTTTTGTGCGCGTGTAATTTGTTGCTGATTTTCAAAAAGAAGCTTGCCTTGCATTTGTCCTCTAAAGCAGCGAATAGCAGCAGCGGCGAGAACACCTTCGGGCGCGCCGCCACTGCCAGCATAAATATCAACACCGCTATCTGGTAAGCATGTTGCGATAATTGCAGCGACATCTCCATCGCTGATAAGGCGCACGCGGGCACCTGCTTCGCGTGATTTTTCTATAAGCTCTTCATGCCTTTCTCTCTCTAAGGCGCAGAGTGTTAAATCTGAGATGTCGCATTTTTTTGCGAGGGCAAGATTTTTAAGATTTTCTTTTATAGGTGCGTCAAGTGAGATAATATCTTCTGGAAATCCTGCGCCAATTGCAAGTTTTTGCATGTAAATATCTGGCGCGTGAAGAAAATTGCCACGTTCTGCCAAAGCAACAACGGTAATCGCATTTGGGAGGCTACGGGCACAAAGATTTGTGCCTTCTAATGGATCAACAGCGATATCCATTTCAGGACCTGTATTGCTGCCAAGTTCTTCTCCAATATAAAGCATTGGTGCTTCGTCCATTTCGCCTTCACCAATTGCAACGCGTCCCTTTATAGGAACTGTATCAAAAGCGTAACGCATAGCCTCTACAGCGGCATTATCGGCTGCATTTTTATCGCCCTTTCCTGTCCAATGTGCGGAGGCGATGGCAGCGGCTTCAGTAACACGTGCAAGGTCAAGCCCAAGATTGCGCCCAGAGACGCGATAAGAGGGGCTGTAGAGATGTACACTCATGAAAGTGTCTCAATGGGGAGGAGAAGAGGCATGCCATAAACACAAGAGAGATTTGCCAAATATTGCATAATCTTTGGCATTTTATGTGCGGCCACGGGATGGGTTATGACGGAAAGTATTGCACGTTTTTCGCCGATTTTATCGTTTGTTGTTTCATTTTGAGAGATGAGATGAACGGAAATATTTTGTTCTTTAAGGATTGTTGCAATATCTGCAATAACGCCTGAATGATCCTCAACAATAAGACGGAGATAGAAAGATGTTTCTCTCATATGTTTTGAGAGGCATGGAGATGGTTTATCTTCCGTTGTTCTTCCCCAAAGAGGCAGTGCTTGACCGCGTGCCAGATCGATAATATCGGCAATAACAGCATGGGAAGTTGGACCTTCGCCAGCGCCGCGCCCAGAAATTGTAAGGGGCCCGCTAAAGGTTCCGCTAAGGCTTACAGCATTAAAGACATCATTAACATGTGCAAGGGTTTTATCTTGGGGGATAAGGCAAGGTCTGACCCATGCTTCTATAAGATTTTCTTGGTTTTGGGAGGCGTTGGGTTGTTTTTTTGCCATGCCGAGAAGTTTGATGCAATAGCCATGCTCTTGGGCAAAATGGAGGTCGGTAGCTGTAATATTCCTAATGCCTTCAACGGGGATAGTTGAAAAATCAAGGGGATTAAAAGCGATGCCTGCAAGAATAGCTAATTTATGGGCGGTATCCCAGCCATCAATATCTGTGGAAGGTTCTGCTTCGGCATAGCCTTTTTCTTGTGCTTCTTTGAGGATAAGCTCAAAATCGCGCCCTGTGCGTGCCATTTCTGAAAGAATATAATTACATGTTCCGTTAAGAATGCCGCCAACATAGAGCAGCTTTTCGCCACTCATACCTTCGCGGACAAACTTAATTGCAGGAATGCCCCCCGCGACAGCAGCTTCAAAAAGAAGCGGGGCATTATGTTCTTTGCTTAATTGAGCAAGAGGGGCGGAATGAAGGGCAATGAGGGCTTTATTAGCCGTAATAACAGCTTTGCCGTTTTTAAGAGCTTCTTCAACAAGCGTGCGTGCTATCCCTTCTGCGCCGCCTATAAGTTCAAGAACAATATCAATTTCTGGATCATGGGCAAGTTCTACGGCATTATCATACCATTTGAAGTGGGTAAGGGGGATATTGCCGCGATGTGTTGTGCGTGTGCGGGCACTAACGGCGGTGATTGTAATAATGCGTCCTGTGCGTTTTTGAATATGGTCTTTATGCTCTTCAAGAAGACGTAAAACACCAGTTCCTACAGTACCAAGCCCCGCAATTCCAAGACGTAAAGGTTGGTTTTGAGATGTTGCGTGAGAAGAAAAGCTATGAGGGCACTGTAGGGACATTATTTTATCTCCTTGGGATTTATTGAGAGGTTATTATACGGCTTTATGACGATTCATAAAGTGTTTAATCGAACGTAAGGCTTGGCGAAGACGTTGTGTATTTTCGACCAATCCGATACGGACAAACTCATCACCATATTCACCAAACCCCAAGCCAGGTGCTACGGCGACTTTTGCTTCTTTAAGAAGAAGTTTAGAGAATTCTACGCTTCCCATTTCGGCAAATTGTGGGGGGATTGGTGCCCAAGCAAACATTGAGCCATCAGGAGAGGGGACGTCCCATCCTGCTATATTAAGCCCTTTAATAAGGACATCACGCCGCTCTTTATACATTGCCCTTATATCAGAGACATAATCTTGCGATCCTGTAAGTGCAGAGACAGCAGCGACTTGAATCGGGGTGAAAGCTCCATAATCAAGGTAAGATTTAATGCGGGTAAGTGCTTGAACAAGTCTTGGATTACCCGCAGCAAAACCAATACGCCAGCCCGCCATGGAATATGTTTTGGAAAGAGAGGTAAATTCTACAGTAATATCCTTTGCTCCAGGAACAGCCAAGACAGAAGGGGGCGGGGTGTCGCCAAAATAAATTTCTGCATAAGCAAGGTCAGAGAGAATCCAGATATTTTCACGGCGTGCAAATGCAACAATTTCTTTATAAAAATCCATTGTCGCGGTGAAAGCGGTTGGATTAGAGGGGAAGTTAATAATGAGTGCGGTAGGTTTTGGAACAGAATGGCGTACAGCGCGGTAGAGGGCGCGGAGCATATCTTCATCTGGTGTTGCGGGAACGGAGCGCACAGAAGCACCAGCAATGATAAAGCCAAATTGATGAATTGGATATGACGGGTTGGGTACAAGGATGGTATCGCCGGGGCTGGTAATAGCGGAGGCTAGGTTCGCTAAGCCTTCTTTTGAGCCAAGTGTTGCGATAATTTCTGTTTCTGGGTCAAGTTTTACTTGAAAACGGCGATCATAATAAGAGGCGAGAGCTTTACGAAGACCAGGAATACCGCGACTAACTGAATAGCCATGAACACGCGGATTATTAAGTGTTTCTATGAGTTTTTGAACCACATGTGCAGGGGGAGGGCTGTCGGGATTACCCATGCCGAGATCAATAATATCCTCACCTGCTGCTCGCGCTGCGGCTTTGGCTTTGTTTACTTCTGCAAAGACATAAGGCGGAAGGCGGCGGATTCGATGGAATTCTTCGGTCATGACTACTCTGGGCAGAATCTCTGCGGTTTAAGGATAAAATAAAAAGATGATGATTGCGCATTGGCAAGCATATAGCGCCATCATTTCTATTGTCTCTTTCTTTTCTTTATCACACAAGGGGCTTATGAGATAAGTGGGCAGAAAATTGGCAATATATTATTGATATGTAATGCGTACACCATCACCTAGAACATTGGCTTTGATAAGAATAAATGAGGCAGGAACGCCATGCTGAAGAAAGTAATGGGCAAGAGTATGCGCGCGAAGAAGAGCAAGTGTTAAGGCATGATTTTGCTCTTCGGGTTCAAGACCTTCGTGGTTATTTACGCCTGTTCCAAAGGCGCTTAATACAAGAACATGTTTTTTCCTGTTATGGAGAATCTCCGCAAGTGTTTTATCTTGCCCAGAAATGAGATGATCGCTTTCTTCTTCAAAGCGTATCAAGGTGCCTGTTGGTGTTGCGGTATCAAAGTTAGGGTGTAGAGCTTCGTGCAGTGTTGGAATATGGAAGCCCTGAAAACTCATAGGGGGCTGTGGTGCTGAACCAACATCAGGAAGTGTGTTGGGGAAGGGGTGATTAAAGGGCAGATAAATCACTTTAGGGCTATCTGGTGACGGTGCAGAAGCGGTTTTAGAATTTTGTATTGTCTCAATTTGAGCATGATTTTTGTTAATTTCAGTTTCATTAAGCGCATCTGCTGTTAGGGGTGCTACGGAAAAATTGCTACTGGTATTTTGTGTATCTGGCATTTTTCCAGTTGCAAGGCTTAAACGCTGGGCATAATTGCGCTGTTTTTCAAGTGTATCTGTTAGGGCGTTACGTGCATCTTTGCTTGGAAATTCTGGATTGGTTTTAGGTGTTTGGTTAAGATAAGGATAGGGTTTGTCAAATCCTGGGGCTGGAGGGCGGAGTTTGCTGATTTCTCCTCCCATGACACTATGGACGAGATCGACTGTTGTTTCGGACATTGTGCGGTTTTGGCAGGCTGTAAGCAGTGTAGAGACAGCAAAGAGGGGAAGAAGCTTTTTGATAAAAGAGATATTCATGGGTAAGTGCATGTTCCAAGGAAATCGAAAAAAGTAAGAAATATGAGTGTGTTTATTCATATGTTTATTTCTAGAATATAATGATGATTATTGCTAATATATAGAGAAATTATCATTTAAAAAATCATCGCTTCTTCTCTTCTTATATTATTGTGATATATAAGAAGAAAATAAAAATCTTTATAAGTTAGATTGCTAAAGAGATTTATGCGTTTAGCGTTCACTATCACCATTGATGAGGCATAGGATTGAATATGAAAGCATATAAGTCAGGTAGGGTAATTCAGGGGACAGTGCCAGTTTATAGTGATGGCGTTTCTCATCATGGTTTGGCGCAAGAGCAGGTCTTCCACCATTATTTTGATGAAGATGAAGAAGAGAAAAAAGAGGAAGAAAAGCAGCCCCCATCACCAGAATTAGAAAAACGTCTTTTTGATCAAAGAAAAATTCTTATTTTTGGTGGTGTTAATGATCGTCTTGCGCGTGAAATAACGGCGCGATTATTAGCACTTTCTGGCGAATCAGACGCACCTATTGATATTTATGTGAATTCCCCTGGTGGGCATGTTGAAAGCGGCGATACAATTCATGATATGATTCGCTTTGTGGATTCTATTGCCCCTATTAATATGATTGGAACGGGATGGGTTGCTTCTGCTGGTGCATTGATTTTTGCAGCGGGGCGTCCTGAGCGGCGTTTTTGCCTTCCTAATACGCGTTTTTTACTCCATCAGCCAATGGGTGGTGTGCGTGGTCCTGCGACAGATATTGATATTGAAGCGCGTGAAATTATTAAAATGAGAGAGCGTTTAAATCGTCTTTTTGCCCGTGAAACTGGGCAGAGTTACGAAAAAATTGCGCGTGATACAGATCGCAATTATTGGATGTCTGCACAAGAAGCGGTTGAATATGGTTTGGTTCATCGTATTATCTCTTCTGCTGCTGATCTCAGCATCTGATAAAGATGCTGCTAGATTATTGAAAGAAAGGAGCAGGTTATGAGTGCGAATGCTGAAAAAAGAGCAAATGCGAAACGTAGTTTGGCTGAGATTTATTCTCATCTTCCAGATAAACCTTCTGAAAAAACCTTGGAGCGTGTTGATTATGAAGCGCGCCATTGGAGCAGCCCAGTTAAGGGACCCTTAAAGCCTGGAACATTGGAACATAAAAAAGCAACAGCTGATATGTTCCGTGATACATTTAATCCTTATAAGCCTTCTGTTATTCCTTGGCCTAAGCTCGATCCAGAGACGATGAATCGCATTACCTCATTGCCAATTTGGGATATTGCGGTTCAAACTGAGGGCAAGGCGCGTCTTCGTATGGCAGCTTATGCAGAAATGCTTAAGGATCCAGATATGAAAGATGCTATTTCGCGCAATGCGTGGGAAGAAAATCGTCATAAAGAGGTTCTTTCGCGCTTAGTGGAGCATTATGATATTGAGCTTGCACCAGAGCCGCCTTATCCTGAACCAAAAGATACAGAATGGGCTTATTTGGTAACGGGTTTTTCTGAATGCTGGGATAGTTTCTTTGCGTTTGGTCTTTTTGCTGTTGCAGAAAAGGCGGGGCTTTTCCCTATGGAGCTGATTGAGACTTTTGAGCCTGTTATGCAGGAAGAATGTCGCCATATTTTACTTTTTGCAAATTGGCTTGCTTGGCATCGCGCCACAATGCCACTATGGCGGCGTCCATGGTTTGAAATGCGCGTGATCGCTGTGCTTTTTTATCTTCTTTATGAGCGTATTGGTCTTGTAAGCAGCTTTGATGACGAAGGTAAAGAACATACGCAGGATAATAACTTTACGGTTACGGGGGCGCAAAGCATGACAGATCAAGAGTTGGATATTGTTCAGCTTTTTGAGCTTTGTCTTTCTGAGAATGAACGCCGTTTCTCTGGCTATGATCCGCGCTTATTACGCCCTCAAATGGCACCATTTGCTGCGCGTATGGCTCTAGGTGCCATTAAAACATGGCGGCGTATTCGAGGGTATAATAAGAAAGACCAAGCACAAGCAGCATAATAATTGAAGCCTATATAGCAGAAAACGCCTCCTTTTTAAAAAGGAG
>QVNZ01013197.1:0-24284 GCA_014825645.1 Pseudomyrmex dendroicus | reverse complement strand
GAAGATCGAACTATTCTTGTAAATTAGACAATAATATCACATTCTGATAATTCCAATATATTCTTTTATGTCATCCGCTTATCGCTCTGATGCCTGCATATTTATACAATGCTTAGAAATTGTTTAAAAATATAATAGCAAAATATGATCAAGTAATAATAGAAAACTTTTGGTGCTTTTCAGACCAAAAAGCATCAGACTGAGAAGTGTTTCTTTACGTTCTTTACTTCTGGAAAAGCGTTTTTTATTGGATACAGTAAATAATGAGATTAGTCCGATCTACTAAAATGACATACTCCGTCGATACAAAAGGACGGTTCAGCATCCTCTTAATTCTCGTTTTTAATCGCTTTTTTATTTGTCCAACGTAAGTCCCACAACAATCATTACAACAAATTTTATAGACAACGTCTATGCTCGAATCATGAACGGTATGATCTTTGTGGACTTTAATTAAATTATTAAGCCTATTAAAACATTTATAACCAATAAGGATGTTAGAATCTTTAAAAGCATAAGATACAAATTGTGAAAGTAGAAACGTTTCACTAATGTTTTTGTAATATTCTGCTTTTCTATATATACTTTTACACCATTCATTTGATCGTTGCTCGTTATTTGATCTT
This sequence comes from Pseudomyrmex dendroicus, assembly GCA_014825645.1. Lineage (NCBI taxonomy): Eukaryota > Metazoa > Arthropoda > Insecta > Hymenoptera > Formicidae > Pseudomyrmex > Pseudomyrmex dendroicus. The sequence goes on along the minus strand of QVNZ01013197.1, from coordinate 23,658 downwards.
TTTTATTTATTTGTTTGTATTTATTACTCGAGCGTTCATATTATTATATATATTTCTTTCTTATAAATTGAAGAGAGTTTTATTCTGAGGATGGAACTTAAAAATCGCAAACTGCGAGTCCCTAAATCAGCGAACAATATCCGGCAAAGAACTAAGCGGTTTCTTTTATTTTTTGAGTACTTTTCTCTTGTACTTTGTGATTAGGAGTTGGAATTACTATTCCGGAAATGGAGTGTAAAAGTCGTAATGTGTGTATTTTTTCTACTTATAAGTGTTTTAATAATATTTGCGTAGCAATTATTCCTTTTCTGTATATTAAAGAATTTTTTTTCTAACAAAACTATTTTAGAGTAGCTCTGAGCACTAGAGGTTGGAGCTCAAAAATCTAAAGTTGGGTTATGTAAGAATTAAGAGCTCATAAATAGCTCGTAATTCTGGCGCAAAGAGCAATTCGATATTTGCAGTTTTAAGTGATGGGGCGATGCAGTCCAAGGAGACTCTCCACCGAAAAATTGAAATTCCTGCTCCGGCAAACGAGCTCAACAATTGTGACCTGATGGGTCCGAAAGCTCATAAATAGCTCGTAATTCTGAAATAATTTTCAATTGATTCGAGCAAGATGAGGCTAGGTTCTAAAGGGTACTTTCTTCCTGTCTGGCAAAACTTATGTCATTATTGTCATTATCAATCAGACAATCCTATGTCCGTTTTTTGATACAAGGAGTTACTTAAAATAACGTCTTCCTCGAATTCAGAAGCAAAATCGAAATATTTTACGGGTGACAGCTTCTGCATCCGCAAATTGCATATTCCGTGTGCCAAAAAAATCGCTGTTAATGTACATAGATTTTAATAAAATACTTGTACTATAACATTATGAAAAACGCATTAATTATTTGATATAATAAAAATGCTCAAACTGAAAAAAAAATGTACTTACTTTTCGAAAAACTAAAGTTTTATACAGACTTGGGTTTGTCAGATTTTTTCGCATTTTATAAGTTAACAATCACAAATTAACAATCACAATTTAACAATCACTATTAAACGACTGAGGCTGTCAATGTTCTCTATCGTTGTCTAAAATTCTAAAGTTTTTTTTTCAGAGATGAAAGATGTCGCTCTCAGATGTCGCTCTAATAAACTACTTATTAGAGACACCAATTTGAAATTTTTTTTAGGACTGAGAGACTCATGTTACTCTACGAAAGATTAATATGAAGCATTACGGAAATCGATCTCCGAGAAAAAGATAGATTAAATTTAAGTAGATCTAATTTAAATTTACGTAAGATTAAATTTACGTAGATAAAAAATAGAAACATAGATCTAATTAGATCTTAATTAGATGTATGTAAATAAATATAGAGTAAATCTATGTAAATTTACACTTATATAGAATATAGAATAGATATAAGTAGATCTATGTAAATTTACTTTATTTATCCTTAGATCTACTTTTAGATCTACTCAGATCTACTATATTAGATCTACTCGGATCTGCTTAGATCTAAGTAGATGTGAGTAGATCTAATACAGTAAATCTGAGTAGATTTAATGATAAATAAAAGTGTAAATTTACATCGATTTACTTATATCTATTTAGATCTAATTTGAATCTAATTAATTCTATTTTTCCATTGTTTTATCTAAGTAGATTTAAATTATATCTACTTAAATTTGATCCATTTTTTTCCCAAATCTTTTAAAGTAAAACCTTTCAGTATCCAAAATTTTTGTATTTTGCTAGTCGAAATCATGTCCTATTAATCTATAATCTATTGGCCTCTGTTTCTTTTTACTTTCCATTAATCTATATTCAGTAACAACCGAGATTATCACTATTTCTATTAATCTGATTTCTAAACTTCATAAAATTTTAGATTTTAATTTTCTTTTCGGGTAAATATACATTTATAGGAACTATCTTCCAATCTCAACAATTTTGACATATGTTATCAAGGTCATCATTTTGAGTAATATTGTGAAGGTTTCAGCTGGCAGTCGTTATTCATTAAAAACTTATTATTGGAAACAGTTTGAAAAGTGAGATGTAATTATTTGCTTATTTTTTTGGCAAATAAAAAAGTTATAAGACGTGACAATTTGGAAAACTGTAAACTCATGAAACCTCGCTTTGCATAGAGTGTATACGTGGAGGCTCCACTATCAGAAAACTAGACACATAGATTTGGGTTGAAACTTCATAAAAAATCTTGCTACAAAAAGCGACGGCTAAAACCGAGGCAAGATTCTACATAAGTTTACAACTTTCCACGTAAAGCGAGGTTCAAACCAAACCTATGTGTCTAGTTTTTTTTATAGTGGTGCCCTCCTGTAAAGAGGGAGCGGAACACTGTCTTCACGCACTTTCCACGCAAAGCGAAGATATGTGTGTGTGTGTGTGTGTGTGTGTGTGTGTGTACTAAAACATTTGTTATATGTCCTTCAGCTAAGTGTAAATTATCACAAAATGCGGAAATTAAAAATTTATTTCTTAAAGAATTACGAGCTACGGAATCACTTTTCACTGATTTTCAAAACAGTTTTTAAGTGTGAAAGTTACAAAAACTGTGATGTTTTCATCGTTCTGCTCCGATATTCTAGTACACAGCAAACTACGAAAGGCATATAGCAGAATAAAAGCGCATTTGTTTTATCTATGTCATATGAAATTTCCGGATCGAATAACATCACAAATCACTTCAGTACGAAAGATTTATAAGCAAGCTTACGTCGCCGATGCGATTCAAGCTCATTGATGTGAACCTTTCTGCAATTGATTCACAATTTGTAATTTTGCTGTCAAAAATATTTTCGTTTGTCGCACAACGTTTTTTCAAGAATTACAAGCATCGTGAGAATATTGCTATATATATATAAGAGGGAGATTACGAGCATCTGATCTAAAGAAGATTACCAAGGACAAGGTAGAGAACTTCATCGACCGGCCTCTATTCCACTCCTATTCCCACGATTCTTACAATTTTAATCCATGCTCCAAAAAACAAAGAGCACCATATAGCAATATTTACCTAACAATAAGATACAAGAATGCTGTGTCTTATATGTATAAAAGAGAAAACATGTAATATACTCTCGTTTTCTCATGCGCGTATGTATATAGTAAAGTAAGATATAAAGTTATTAATTGTATTGTTGATTTAAATATTAATGTTATATGTGCGCACCCTTATGTATAATCAGTTTTAAAAAGTGTGTTATATGATGTTATTTCATACTTATCTGTCGTGCTAACGACAACAAAAATAGAACGAAATATTTATTAAAGTTATGTTGACTGCTGATTTTATTAAATAACTATTTTCAATGGCGCGCCATTGATCTCTGATAAATATTTGAAAACATGATAAATTAGGTTAAATTAAACAATTAGAGAGAAAATCAAATAATTAAACAACATAAACAACAAGCAAAAAGCAAGAACTACGCGCATAAGGATCGTAAATTGCTGTTATTTAGGCATACATGGATTGATCGATCTAACATTGTGGAGACGTTAATTTCGTCATGTACCATTAAGTTTAATTATACTGCGCAATAACAGTCTTCCTGAAAACTCCGATGCTACTATCGAATACATTGAAAGATTCTTCTAGAGAAATAGAAATTAGTAACTTAAACTTGATATTACACAATAATGCTTTCGACATTTCTACAACTAGATTTCCTATATGATAATTTTCTGTCCAAGCATATTTTTAATAAAAAAATATCAGTTTGATCAATCAGTGAGTTTTAATAAAAGTAAAATTCTTAAAAAAATAATTTCACATAAATTTCTTGAAAGGATTAATTCCCTTAAAAAATTTCCGGACTTTTTCAGATAGAGAACAGTTCTCTGAGAATTCCAGATTTACCGAGTTTGTTCACGTAGTGAACACTCTCATACATAGATGTATGAAAATCATTTAATATTTTACTATGTGAGTCAAGAAACACACTCCTGCATTGCAAGAATAGATGCGCGACATTTCATGTTTCCACATAGAAAGATAATGCACAATCAAGGAAATGAATCTTAATGCGACCTAGTTCCGGTTTACGTGATCTCGATACATAGTTAGATAGCATTCATGTGTGAATGTGTGCAAAACCGCGATATTTTTTACGCATTCTATGCTTTTCGCTTACAGGATCACATATGTGACAAAACAGAATATATTAACATATGTTACAGAATGACGACACATGTGCTACGGGAATAATGCGCGAAAAAAAGCGAACTGGCTAAAATATATATAAAATGCTTTTGGAAATTCAACAACAAAATAATATTCGCATATTAACCGCGTTATTGTTGCACAATTATCGATGTATTTTAAGAGATTTACCAGTTTTTTAAATACATTACATTATGATCACAGAAAGCAGTTGCGCTTGGTTATGTGAAATGTAATAAACATATTTACACAGAGCGAGGAAAAATAGTAAAACAATAAACTATGACGAAAAATGACATTACTAATAACTGCAAATTGAGTCAAAGATAAATTCTACTTCTAATTAATCATATTTTACGTTGCATAACATCTACGATACAAAAGCGCATTTATCCAAATGCACTTCATATATATTCGATTTCACATATTTTCACGAAAACTAATCGCACAGTAAATAATAATTTTAAAGTGCGGAGCGCGCGTGTGCGATAATATCACGCATTTAACATTGAAGAATATCGAATATATATACAGTATCAAAGTGCGTATCTTTTATTCAGTGATAGTGTACAGCGCAAATGACGTCAATGTGCGAAAACTGATGATGTTTTTATGAACTTTATATACGCTTCTGTCTTTATTTTTACGATAACACTGATTATAGTTTCTGTTCGACCAAACTTCTATAAACATCGTCGATTTGAAAAAAGAACAGTTTAAGAAAGTTATACTGGAATATTTCTCGATTATTGCAAAATCATATAACTGAAAAACAAAAAATTTTCTAAATATTACAGATTCTGTGTGGGTGTGTGTTTGTGTTTACCGTATACCTACGATGCTATATTTTTTTGACAATCATTTTAACTTAGCATGATGCAAAAAAACGCGACTGATGTTTTTTCTTGTGTGATGTACGTATGAGATCTTCTAGCGTCTCTCTCGTAAATGTACTTCTATCGTTTACTTGAACTAATGTCTCTATTTTATTCAATAAATATATTTGGCAGCCTCTAGTCATTCATTTACCGTGCTCAGCTGCCAATACATGTCAGTAAACAGTTGATCTCTATGGCCTGACAATTCTGTAGTTGCGCATGTAAATAACATATAAATGATTTCTAACTATTACGATACTGATGTTTACTGCATTAATACAAATAAAACAATCAGTCTCATAATTAGTCAGCGTTACATTAAATTAAAATAAGTACACTTTTGCGTCATATATGTTTTCTTTTTTTGTTAGATTTTTCACACAAAAAAGCGACAAGTATACATACATCGTGTGCTTTGATCTGCTTGACGGCCTCGTTTCTGTAGACTCAATCTTTGGAATTTACAAAAAATTAGAACAATCTAGAGAATTCGAAGTGCAGATTGCGCTATAACCGAGACAAAATGTGATCGCAGCCGTATGAGCTCTCTATAAGCAACCATGATAGTCTCTCGATCAATCGTGGCGTTCATAGATTCAAACACGATCTGACCATCGTAGAATTTTTATTGATCGAAAGGAATATGCTTAATCGAGAAGTAACATATATATGTGTGTGTGTGTATGACATTATGTCAGATTTTTCAATATTATCTATTCAATAAAAGCGTAGGAAAACTATTGAATTTTGCAAATTATTTTATCCACGTTGTAAATAGATATTCAGTTCGAACTTCTACAACAAGTGTGATATATATACAACGTTCATTTTCACATAAATATGGAAACTATAGAAAAAATTATCAAACTTAGCGTATTATTAATCCTGCTGTTCTGTTCGAGTTTATTTGATCCGAGATAATTTTGATTTCTCTGTTATATTTTTATGTGATGATTGAGCATTCTGGCTTTTCATAAGTTTGCTTATAGTTCTAGACTTATAGTTTGATTAACGTTCTAGAGCTATATAGCTCAAGAACGTTAATCTGATTAAAAAAGTTTTAATAATTTTATTGTTTTTTTCTAAAAGTTTTAATTATTACACATATTGGGTCAATATAACCCGATAAAAAAAATTAGCATTTTAGTAATACCAATTAAAAATTAATAAATATATATTATATTAATAAAAGTCTATTATTTATATTTTAGTATTATATTATGGTTGTAATATAATATATAATTTTTGTTTACTGAATGTTTTTTGTGATCACTTTATTTCTATAAGTTGTACTGATATACAATCTGTAGCAAGATATTGTAAATCACTACAAGTTGCTGCAAGTTTATGTTTATATCTTGTGCCTATAAAATGACTTTTAGTGTGTAATATTGTAATAAAAATGCAAGAAGCAAATCAGGTCGTTGTTTCAAGATCTATTGCGGCGACTAATACTAAACGTGCAATTGTAAATCTCACCTTATCAAGCAATGACAACAAAAATATTTTGTGTAGCAATTGTAAAAAACATATTTGTAAGTCACATTCAAGTTATTTTTGCTCAGATTGTATCAAATCGTAAAAAAATTTTTACTTAAATTTTCGATAAATGTATTTTATTTATATTTGTTTCGATAAATGTTTTTTTATCTATATTTTTTATTTTTTATTTTTGCAGTTTTAGGAATAAAGATTTATAACATTTTATTTTAGTTTTATATCTCTGTAAATATATAAAATAACAAGTCAGGTCATACTGACCCGAGCAGTACAACCGTATAATAAATACAAACAAAACAGCAGAGTTAACTTTGATAAAATTAGAAATAAAGTTCTCTTATCAATGTAGTTTTTTATTACGTAGAGCCAGTATGCGGAAAATAATTAATTTCAAGTTTATATTATTATCATATATGAAGACTTTATATAATACATTTTAAATGTACTTTAATCTATATTTGCATAAAAAAACCGATATGGCAATTAATATGGAACTGGTGATAATTTCACAATTTCGTTTATTTATTTTCTCTATGATTTCTGTACGAGAATGTATATCGACAGCTTTCACATAAGTCAATTATTTTACAACAAAAAGATAAATTGGTTTTTTTTGTTTTAGTATTTTCAGCAAAAAAGCACTTTGTTAACACCTTAATGTCGGATGACGCACATATGCATCATTTAGATTATGGAGAGTACGAGAACATTTAAATGCGTCACTTTAAATTTTTTATAACAATAAACAGATAAATCGTCACAAATAGTTCATTTTCTTCTCTTTCAACTAGTGCAAAAGTTTATAGTTGTTTTTGAAAAAAAATGTTATAAAATAAGTAAAATAAAATATAAGTAAAAAAATAATAAGTAAAAAAAAAGCAAGACAAACCTTTATTTACAAATATATAATTATGTCCTGGATAATTAAAAACTTTTATTTATTTTATGCTTGTTCGATCATATTGCAATAGATATTTGTTGTACTAGATTGTGTATTTCTACACACATCATTACTTTATGTTAATTTGGCAGGAATTCTTCGTTAATTTGTCCAATATTACGTCAACATCAACTGCGAAGCTTAAATAATAATAATTTATTATCGTTACAACATAATATATCGCATAGTATAATATGAATAATATTAATTAACAAAAATCATAATTATATAAAAAGAGCGCAGAAATGTAATAATCTCACGTAATCAAACGACTTTACAGGTCATATATTACTAATTAAAGAAGATTATTAATAAATTTGTTAAATCTAGAAGTTTGTCATTACAGAAAGAAAGCTAAGCGTTAATACGGTAAATATATTTTTTTTTATTCTTGCAATTAATTTATTTATAATATATACTTGTGAGAGTGTTGTACAAAAAAGAATAATTTTAGATCAATATCACAACACGATTTCTTTGATGAAATAAATACTTCGTTTATTGTGTACACTATATAATAACGAAAGAAAGAAAAATATTACTATATATATGATACTTTTTTACAATCACTATCCTATAGTGATTGCGCATTGAATTTGCGCATTGCAACATAATTAGAGCAGTGCTGTGATATTGTGTTATAAACACAGTCGATATCAAAATTATTTGGGTTTTCCAGTTGTGTAATCATATTATAAACAACTGTTATTTTTTATTTTACACAAATCATGCATAACTAGTTTAGCTTACTTATAGTTTAAATCCTTTCAGCATGCATTCGCAAAAGAGTGTATAGTGTACATTGATTGACTCAGTCGCCAGTGCGCCAGCGCAAATCGACGGATTCGACAAGAAGCATTCATATACTATGCGAACTATCCTTAGCAGTAGCACATACATTCACTTGACATCCGTCTGCCGTGTTCTTCAGCACATTTGATACAGAGAGTATCCTAGAAGCAGTTATTATGTCTAGCGGTAAGTTTTTTTATTAAATTCAAAAAATAAATAAATAATTAATATTACTTTGTTACAAATATAAATATTTGTATATTTTACTTAGGAGAAAAATCGAATTATTTTCCTGTCGAGTGAAAAACTTATACAGAGTACAAGCAAATTTATTGATGTCATTTGTGTTTCGCCAGATTGATAGTTGATAGTTTCTAAGCAATATTTACTTAAAATATTTGTATTTTTATGTTATAATAATGTGTTTTATAAAAGACATGTTTTATTGTGTGTGTTCTTTTAAAAATTACAAAAAATTTGACTAATTAATATCGCTCATTTATCAATGATTTTTTTTATCGCTTAGTGAAACAGGAATTACATCGACTTCTCAATATTACTAAAACAAGTACATCGGAAATTGATAAAAAAAAATTTCAACTTTACTCTGATGATTTTGGATAAAAATAGTTTTGGCTAGAGACAATGTGCATGCTCATCGAATGTGACCAATATCAACACGTGGAAATCGGCAAGTTTGGTAATTCGATATACACACTACTACTGCTACTTTCACTCTCGCGATAAGACGTTGGCTAGTCTTTGTCCAACGGTCTTTGAACTTATATAACATTTCGCTTCGTCAGCTATTCAGTTCTCCACTTCCCGCACGACGCGCGACGTCTCGCTCCTCACTCATCCGATATTTGTCGCGTTGTCTTACACGAAAACTACGATGACATCGAACATTTCAATAATGGACTCGGATTGTATGACGCTGACAAGATTTGTATTAGCAGAGCAGCGCAAAGTACCGACGGCGACAGGCGATCTGACCCAGCTACTTAACAGCATACAGACCGCCGTAAAAGCCGTTAGCTCAGCTGTGAGAAAAGCTGGTATTGCTAACATGTGAGTAGACATCGAGATGACGGTCTAAATTGAGCTTGCAGAAACATTGCGGTTAATGTTTTTTTCTTGTATAATATATGTGTATTTTGGAAGCGTTTCAACTGTGACAATGTTTACTTAACCAGTGGCGTGACGTATGTATATCTCTATTATTCTAAGGTATTCGGCAACCGTATACAGTAGTGCCTCGTGTATTTGCCGCGTTTTTGCCTCGAGTATTTTCCAGAAGTCATCCCCACCAATTCCCGAAAGTGCTTCGTGCAAATTGGAAATGACTTGCGGCGATCGAGCGGCCGAATCAATCAGAGATAACAGCCGGAACACCTACCTGCCTCGACGTTTTGCCGCGCGCGGAACCGAAGATAAGCAAATCAGTAGCGAGGCACTACTGTATTTGTCGTGCTAACTTATAAATAAATAATTTTTGTCATTACGCGTGCCTAGCGTTTATTGCGTTGATATGAACCAATTTCCCATCTGTGATATAATTTGCCTCATCATATATTACAAAACAAACTTTCCTTTTCTATTCGACGTGATTTTCTCGCTTCCCGAGGAAAACTGGATTAAATCTAAATAGATCTAACTTAAATTTAACGAGATAAAAAAAATAGAAAAGTAGATCTAATTAAATCTAAATTAGATCTAAATAGATATAGGTAGATCTATGTAAATTTACACTTTATTTATCATTAGATCTTTAGATCTACTCAGATCTACTATTTTAGATCTGCTTAGATCTAATATAATAAATCTGAGTAGATTTACTATATTAGATCTAAAATAGATCTACTTAAAAGATCTATCTAAAGATCTATCTAAATAAAGTGTAAATTTACATAGATCTACTTATATCTATTTAGATCCAAGTTGGATCTAATTAGATCCATCTTTCCATTTTTTATCTCGTTAGATTTAAATTAGATCTACTTAGATTTAATCCATTTTTTTCCGGGTTATATATATCAAATAAAATCAGATAAATACTATTAAATTTTATTATTGTTTTACAATTAGAGTAACATTTTTGTATTAAATATTTATGTATGCCACATCGTAACCATTAATGAACTCAAATTTGAGTTATATAACAGCTGTTAAACGCAAATGATTCGCATTTTGTTGTGCCAAGGTATGGCATCGCGGGTAATATTAATGTCCAAGGCGAGGAAGTTAAAAAGCTGGACGTCCTGAGCAACGAGCTTTTCATTAACATGCTGACGTCTTCTTTCACCACGTATGTGCTCGTAAGCGAGGAAAATCAACGCGCGATCGAGGTGGAGACAGAAAAGAGTGGTAAATACATAGTATGCTTTGATCCACTTGACGGCTCATCCAACATCGACTGTCTCGTTTCGGTGGGCTCAATTTTCGGAATTTATAAAAAATCGGAACAATCTGGGAAAACTGCGGCGCAGGCTGCGTTGCAACCGGGACGAAACTTGGTTGCAGCTGGATATGCTCTCTATGGCTCGGCAACCATGATAGTGCTTTCGATCGGTCGTGGCGTTAATGGATTTACATACGATCCGGCCATTGGAGAATTTATACTAACTGAAAGAAATATGCGTATGCCTGAACGAGGAAATATATATAGGTATACAATATTATTAATAGTAGTAATAAAAGAAAAACACTTCTCTCAATAAAACTTTTAGTGTGGAAGACGGCCTTATTCTTATAGCTTGATTTCCGAAACTAAAATATCGAAATATTGCGAGAGAAACATCAAGTGCCTCGATGGCCGAATTGGGAAGGCGATTGCACGGAAAGCGAGAGATTCCAAGTTCGACTTTTGGCCGAGATGTTTTTTTGCAATATAATTAAATTAGATAAAGGGAAAAAACGAATATTTCTCATTTCTGTGATGCAAATCCAGCATCCTATAAACTTACGAATCAAAATTTTAATTCAAAAAAATTCATGCGTATAATTTACACTGAAAAATATAAATATATACATATATTTATTTTGCATGAACATCCAGCATTGGCTCTTATTGACCGGTTTTAAACTTTTATTCCTTTGATTTAATATACATATATAAGTCTTGATCATATAGGATAGAGTAGTCACATTCTTATTCTTTCTTGTTTACAGTATAAATGAAGGTAATGAGAGCACATGGGACTCGGCTGTCAAGGAATATATACGCACAAAAAAATATCCGACTATTGGCAAACCGTATAGTGCCAGATATGTGGGTTCCATGGTCGCTGACGTGCATCGAACAATTAAATACGGTGGTATCTTCTTGTATCCTGCGACCAACAGTAATCCAAATGGCAAGGTAATTTTGCAATTTCTCACTTTTTGTCTCTTTTTGCAATAATAAAGATGAAAAACAAAAGTGATGTGTAAATAATAGTTTTCATGCAATAAATTATAATATAAAAAAATATAGCCTTTTCCGTCACATTTGTTATTCGTACTTTTTTTCTTTTTTTTATTGTGTGTATATTTATATTTTAATTATATTATTATACAAATCCTTTGAGTTTACTTTATCAAACCCGGTTATCATCAGCTAGATTAAGTAATCCAACAACCAACAACTCAGTGCAACTCAGCTTTGTTTTGTAGATGTTTGTTTTATCATTTCTTTGTTTGTAGATTACTGTTTTTCATAAATATAGAAGAGAAAAATATTGAACTCTGTGTTTTATTGACTTTGATAACTTATGTTATTGGAATTGTTTGTCAAAATGTCAATGACGTCACTCTCAGATTATTTGACAGAATAATCACTTTTGGAATTTTTCACACATTTCCATTATGATACATTTCAAATATATGTTATCTATATATATTCGCACTTATTATAAATATTTAACCGATAATTATTATGCAATTATGTACCGTAATGTGATTATAAATATTACAAATATTCAACCAATAGCGATAATTATTATGCAATTATGCATTGTAATCTGATTTCACGATTTTGTTTCAGCTCCGACTTTTGTATGAGTGTATACCGATGGCTTTCGTAGTCAAAGAAGCCGGTGGGCTGGCAACAAACGGTGAAATTGATATTTTGGACATCGTTCCGGAAAGCATTCATCAAAGATCGCCCATTTTCTTAGGATCTAAAGACGACGTTAATGATATAATGGCGTGTATAAAGATAAAAACCGACAAATCAAAATAAAAAACTTGTTTTTAAAATAACAACTACATATAAACGAGACTGAATATTCCTGAAGTGTGTGTGTTTCTACATATCTCATTGTTATTGTAATGCAATAAAATGTTTTATTACCTATGTTAATGTGTATATGTTTTTATGACAACACATCTCAAAACTTCTATATTACTTATTTGTTATTACAAAATATTACTCAGTAATTCTTAGTTAATTATTAAATAAAATTATAGTTAGAGCGCGCAAAAATATATCTAGCAAATCTCACATTATTAAACCTTTTAAATTATTACGAATTGTGACTATTGTTCCATAATTATTATGGCCTTTGACGTTTGCGTACGCAGTGCAACATAACGTAGCGTCGCGTCATCATCACGTCGGTCAAACGCAGTCGGTGAACAATTATTTTTCCGGCTGTGTAACCGTTAGAGAGACAGCAAGTGCTGATAATGTTGCTATTTATTCTATATAAGTTATGCGGTCAACCCGATTTGGCTTAACCTCTTCATAGTTTGGAGAGTGCATTCGTAAGGAAGAGCGACTATTGATCGGCCGGTCGACAATGCGCCAGCGCAAGAGGCATACATGAGCGCAAACCGCCCTCGGCCGTAGTGTGACTGCTTGACATCCGCCTACTGTTCTGCTCGTCGTCACACTAAAGCGACCTTAGATGTAGCCATTATGTCTGGTGGTACGTAAATTTTGATTATTAACGATAAAGTCATATCAACTTATTTCACAAAACTACTTTATAGTTTTTACTAATAAAAATTATGTTTATCAAGTGCACACATCAAAGGAATAAAACCGGCAGCGTTTCTCGTTTTTGTTGTAAATTATGCAAGGAAAAGTGAATGTATTGTATGTCGCGCGTGTAATACACTGCATTGCTGATAGTTAATGATAATTTCTGAGCAACCTTTAGTTGAGATAACTTTGTGTGTTATACATTTGAAATTTTATTTACACACACACACATACATATATTAAGATTGTTATATAAGATTATTTTATATGAAATTAGATAATAATGTTATTAAAATGATCCTCTGCTGTGTGTGTTTTGCTTAGTAAGACAGGGATTATATCGGCTTTGCAACATTACCGGAACAAGTGCATCGAAAATCGGTGAAGAGAGGGTTCGAATTTACTTTGATGGTTTTGGGTGAGACCGGTCTTGGCAAGTCGACATTAATAAACAGCCTCTTTCTGGGGGATCTTTATAAAGATCGGCGAATTCCGGAAGCGGCAGGTGCGTATATTACACACACACACACACACACACACACACACACACACACATTAAGATTGTTATATAAGATTATTTTATATGATATTAGATAATAATGGTATTAAAATGATCCTCTGCTGTGTGTGTTTTGCTTGTTATATGAACACACACGCGCGCGCGCGCCTACGCGTATATGTATAGTAAAAGCTTTTTATTGTCATGTATTATGAAGGATGAAAAAGAAGAACGAACGCTATTTTGACAAAACAGTGAATTTTATATATTTTTTTTAAATAAAATTCACTGTTATATAAAAAGATGAAATTTATAAAGTGCTAGTTTATTTGTTGCGTAGAAGAAAAAGAAAGAGAGAGAGAAAGAGAGAGAGAATTTCTATCAAACACTTTATACACTTTATTAATTATTAAGAAAATAAAACATTATTAAATATATCTAAAGTATGTCTTTTTGAACAAATATTATACTTGGTAAAGATTAAAAAACTTTTGACATTGTATAATGAGAGTATAGTATACTAAAATATCACTGCTTTAAAATCATTTGTGTGCTCTTCATAAAAGTTATTGACACACGGGAAATATTTGATCTGCCTGCATATTGTAAACCGCTTATCTCATCAAAAAGAAGACGATACATATTCATCATCTACTTTCAGAACGCGTGGCTAAGACTACCTCTATCGAGAAAAAGACGATGGATATAGAGGAGCGTGGTGTTCGACTCCGTCTGACGATTGTAGACACTCCAGGTGAGAAGTATCGTCTAATTAGATTTCTTTTGTATTTTCTTGGAGAAATAATAGTTAGAAATACTATAAAGATATTATATACTAGCTAGTAATACAAAATAATTATACAAGTGATGATATCGTTGAAGGATTTGGTGATGCGGTCAATTGCGAGGATACGTGGAAAGCATGCTCAGCTTACATTGACGAACAATTCCGTCAATATTTTACGGATGAAAGCGGCTTAAATAGAAAAAATATTCAAGACAATAGGGTACATTGTTGTCTATATTTCATACCACCTTATGGCCATGGGTATGTGTAAAAAATAGACATTTTTATAAATTTTATTTAAAAAATACTAACTTTTTTGCCGCAAAATTATTATCTTTCGATAATATTCAATAGAAATCTAGGTAAGATCAAGCTTAATTATTGTTCTTCTCTTAATATTAAGCATTATTTATTTATAGTCTCAGACAATTAGATCTCGAAGTATTACGACGTTTACATAGGAAAGTTAACGTTGTTCCTGTAATAGCAAAAGCAGATACTTTAACTACTCAGGAAGTGAAAAAGCTGAAAGAACGCATTTTACAAGATATCGAGGAACACGAAATTCAGGTAGCGTATTAAACTTCTTTTTTAGCGCAAAAGAGATCTTAATAAATTATAATTTAAACGTTTTAAGAAATTTTAATAAGCATACACACATATTTTGCAAATGTGTTTAATGCACTTCTCTAATACTTTTTATTTTTATATCATACAGTTAATTTTTGTCTAGATATATCAATTTCCGGATTGCGATAGTGACGAAGATGAGGAATTCAAACAGCAGGATAAAGAGTTAAAAGCTTGCATACCGTTCGCAGTCGTCGGAAGTTCGACGGTTCTGGAAGTTGCGGGAAGAAAAGTTCGCGGTCGTCAATATCCGTGGGGCGTAGTAGAAGGTGAACTTTATATTCTACATAAAATTAATATTTTTCAATTATACTGATATCATCCACAATGCAAGGTGAGTATAAAATTGAAAAAAGTGAATCTTTCAACAAACATCTATCAACATGAAAACAAATGATCGATTTACTAAAAATAAATGATCGGTTTGCAACAAAACTCAATTGATTGTTAAAGAATGTAATCTAGTTATCATTAATGTAAGGTAAATCTTTAATGATTATTACTATTATACTATTATATTATTTGAAAGAATTACGTTTGAATTAAGAATTTTGTAAGTTTGCTTCAATACAATGCTATCAAAGCAATCATCGATTCACATCAACAAGGATTTCAAATACTTCTCATTAAAGGAATTGATGACTTTTTATTCAGATTATCAAGTAAGAAGCAAAATCATAATACTTAAGTAATAAAAAAGATTCTGGCTTAAAGTTTTTAGTAATTATGCAGTTATAGGAACCACTTTTCGATCTCGATTCAATTTTGATGACATGTTATCAAAGTCATCTCCTGAATAATACTATGAAGGTTTTAGCTGATGGTCGTTGTTGGTCAAAATGTTATTAACAAAATCATCTAATGAATGTGTGTATTTAAGTGCGAACATGTATAAACTAAGCACTTGTATATATATATATATATTTTGTATGTTGTCAACACATCTCCTGTGAGTAGTCTCAAAGTGGTTTTAACCGTCGCTTATTGTTTAGTAAAAAGTTATTAAAAAATATAATCACACAAATGATTGTTAAAAATAATCAATTCAATAAAAGTTTGGTAACAGGTAAACTATAAACCCATGTGGAGAACTTTGCTTTGCGTGGAAAGTGTGTAGAGGCAGGCTTCCCCTACGGAGGGCTCCACTATTAAAAAACTATGACACATGGGTTTGGATTGAAGCTCGCTTTGCGTGGGAAGTTGTAAACTTATGACATTCTGTCTCGGCTTTAGCCGTCGCTTGTTGTAGCAAGATTTTTTATAGGTTTTCGACTTTCTACGCAAAGCAAAGTTTAATCGTGGAGCTTTCCGTAAGGGAGAAGAGGGAGGTCTGCCTCCACGTATACACTTTCCACGCAAAGCGAGGTTCCACATGGATTTTACAGTTTTCCAAATTTTCACATCGTATAATTTTTGTTCTTGCCAAATAAGCAAGTAATGACAAATAATTACATCCCACTTTTCAAACTCTATTTCCAATAATAATTGTTTAATGAACAACGACCACCGACTAAAACCTTCATAATATTATTTAGGATAGATGATCTTGATAACATACATATATCAAAATTGTTGAGAGCGGAAGATAGTCTCTATAACTACTCTATATTCAGATCTTTTTTTACGAGAATAAATCAATCAGTGGCATCAATTAGCGTACACGAAAGCTGAAGGAGTTGAAAATCGCGTATAAAGTACACCTCTGGCTTTCGCGCGCCAGTGCTTGATCTTTAATGTCACGATTCTGGTTGATCATAGTCGAGAACCCGAAGCACAGTGACTTCGTCAAACTAAGGACAATGCTAATATCGACGCATATGCAAGATCTAAAGGATGTCACACAGGACGTTCACTACGAGAATTTTCGGGCCCAATGTATTTCACAAATTTCGCAGCAAGCGATCCGGGAACGGAGGTATTTACGCATGTAAATAAATATTGCATTTCAGTAGGTATAACATACGGACACCTAAAACGCGTTCGCAATGCGCACAGGATGTTTCGAAAATGAACCGTAAATAGAATATTATTATCTTTACCGTACTAAGTTTGCAAGTTTTCACTTCACAATATATTAACTTCACAATGTGTTGGTCACTCGAAGAGCACGATTGTCTTTCGAGAATCCTGTACGCTTTGCATGATTATTGCAAATTATTTGTCAAATAGTTTCTATCTAGTGATGGTTCTATTTGTGATGATCCTGATACATGGTATGATAATTTAGTCGAGAGTGATATATTAATTTTTGTTTTTTAGAATAAATATTGAGATAAAATATTTCTTTTAGAAAAGTGCACGATATTGTTTCTTTTCATGTAACTTATATATGCTTCAATTGCATTTAATAAATACTTTATCAGTCTCTAATGATGAAAGTTTCCTACATATAATTTTTTTTTAACTCTTTTTACAGTAAACTTAAAAGAGATTCTGGACCACATTTTGAGAATAGTATATCCGACACAGACAGACTTCTTTTGCAGAAGGATGAAGAGGTGAGAGATGTGTATATTAAATTATCCGCATTGCCCAACTTATGTTTGTGGTTTACAGATACGCAGGATGCAAGATATTCTAGCGCAGATGCAAGAAAAGCTCAAAGCAACCGGTCAAGTTGGCGGTGGGGTCGGATTGAGAGGCCGTGTGGGCAGCCTTGGCAACGATTTGGATTCTGCAGACGTAGAGAAAAAACGAAACAGTATTATAGATGTTTAGATGCGTATTTTCTTCTTCGAGATAAATTCAGAATATAAGATTTCTCTTTCTTCGGAAGGTCTGTACATATTTCGTTCAATTTCTTGCGTCTTTTTTTACAGACCATTATATTCTCGAAGTTAGAAAACTTATCACTAAGTCACAGTACGATACAAGTTCGTCATTATACTAATTTTTAACATGTTGAATGCTGTAGGCATTCACCGGTGACCGGCGCTGCCATAAACATCGTATTATAAACAATTCCTTCTGGCGCCTTGAGAAAGTCATGTAAAATTGGCAAATTCCGTAGGCATTCAACGTGTTAAATTATTATGTATTAATATAAAAATAGTTTGAAACGATCAATTATTGTTACAAAGCAAGCAAAAGAAATTTGTTTATTCACTTACTAATAAAGTTAAGAGAGAGTAGGGTTAAAGATTATTTTTGTTTTGTTATGCACGTGCTATCACAAAACAAAATATATGAAATAAACTACAGCTGCCAAAAATTAACAAGTGCTTTCTCGCCGAATGTTCAATCAAATCGAGATTGTACAGATCTCCCAGGAAAAAATGAATTAAATCTAAGTAGATCTACTTTAAATCTAACAAGATAAAACAAATGGAAACACAGATCTAAATTAAATCCAAGTAGATCTAAATAAATATAAGTAGATCTATATAAATTTACACTTTATTTATTATTAAACCTATTTTAGATCTACTCATATTTACTATATCTACTCATATCTACTATATTAGATCTACTCAGATCTGCTTAGATCTAAAAAGACTTGAGTAGATCTAATATAGTAAATATGAGTAGATCTGAAATAGATCTAATAATAAAAGTGTAAATTTATATAGATCTACTTTATATCTATTTTGATATAGTAAATTTCTATATTGCAATAGTAAATTTCTATATCTCTTATTTCTATTTTGATAAAATAAATTTCTTTAGATCTACTTTGGATCTAATTAGATCTATTTTTCAATTTTTTTATCTTGTTAGATTTAAATTAGATCTACTTAGATTTAATTCACTTTTTCCCGGTACGTACAAATGTTCGTGACAAGACGTATAACAAAATATAATCGCACATGCACTGACATCAGTAAAATTTATACATACTAATTATTTAAATAGTTTATTGTTTAGTTTTAAAACGACAATTATGTTATCAAATATATGCCAATGAACCGTGAAAAATATAGTAAGTAATTATAATTAACGCTATACAATACGCACAAACTACAATTATACGATTATGTAAAAAGATTATATATACGATATTATAAATATGAGAAATTGTAGAAGAAACAAACACACGTGTTTCTACAGTATTGCTAAAGAAAAAATTGTGTAGACATTTTATAAAAATAAACAATAATATTGATCATTAAAAACATCAGCTAATTTAAGTCTTAACAATTATCTATTTAAAATTTAATTGCATATTTATCTTTTTATTTATACTTTATTGTACATATTTCCTCGTAATTTTATTACATATATATAATATATATTATTTGCCTTTCTTCTAAGATATTTACTTACCGATATTAATATAATACATAAATGTAATCCAATTAGCTGAATTATAATGACTTTTTTTAACGGTGACTATTGTAAGTGTCTTGATAGCAAATTTTTTCAAAAACAATGTTGTAAAGCTTTGATACACACGCGCGATATAAACATACATTTCGTTTGAATTTATCTTGAAGTACCACTATTCGAAGATAATTTTATCGCGACACATTTTGCCACTTGGCGGAAAAGTGCGCGTGAATAAACAGTTTAGTTTAAAAAAAGTAAAGGCGTGTTGCGATAAATCCAAACAATTGTTTTAAACAATTCCGAGTGCTAACGAATATCCAAATTTGCAATATTTGCTGTGTCATACGATGACACAGCAAATATTGCATTCTCTAGAGCATTCACTGCCAATACTTATTATTTTTATTTTCAGCGTCTCATTTGACTTGAAATGAAATTTACGATAATACGCGCGATGTTGAACAGCGTCAACAGAACTATTCACGAGTGTAGCAAAAATTGCACTGAAGCGCGTTTGGGTCACTTTAGAGTTACACATTACATAGAGGCTGCGTTTCGGATATTTTTACTAAGTCAGTGTTAGAAGAATGGTCGTGTTGACGGCCCATTATAACACCAAACCAACTACTGTTAATACTGAAAATTTATAGTTCACATTACTTGTACTATAGATTTGCAATATTATACATATATTTTCTTACTGTATTTCTCCCTTTCCTCCCTCCCATACATAATGCGATTAAAATAATTAATTTCATAACTGATTAAAAAGATAAGCTTGGATGATTACATTCAATAACTTTTATATTAGATACTTTATATTATATACTTATTAGAAAAAACATTTAAAGATATCTTCAATATCATTCTGAATATTCTGATTATTTATCAGATATCTATTTTTATTCTCTCTCTACTCTTCCTTTCACACATGTAAATTACAACACAAAATAAAATACTGTTATAAATTAAAAATAATATATTACTGTTGTAAATTTAAAAATGATATACTATTGTAAATTGTAAGTTACTGTGTTGTTTGTTGCAATATTAATCCAATATCTTGCAACACTTTGTAACATTTAAGCCGCAAATCTGTCTGTACAAACAGTGATGCAATTGAAAAGAACTATTAATTCAACTTATTGTTTTCTGTTGGGTAAGTGCAAATTATATAGTAGCACCGATTCAACAATTTACTTACGAATCAGTCCTAGAATATTACCACACGTTATTTCCAAATTAAATTTAACAAGCACCCAAGACATTTCTCTTTACTTTAAATAGTAACAAACTCAGTAATTAATTTATAATAGATTCAAAGAAACAAATGGATTGTGAATTCAACAAAGTGAATAAACTTTGCAATACTCGTAATAATAACATGTAAGGTTTCTATGATATGTGTTGAGACAGTATAACACACACGCAAATGTCTAATTATTATGTCACTCTAGAATCTTGACGTAATTAAAAGGAAGAAACGCGATTTCGTGTCTCGATATTATCATAATAGCGTTGCATAGAAACAGGAACTGTGTTGCGATTATACGGAACGGATGATTAGAGACGCGCGGCGCAAGAAATCTGCGGTTTTATTATTAGCCATAATTACAGTTATGCGATCGCATTAAAGCTTCCCAAATAACTATTGCATCTTCCATCTCCATTCCATTGCGATCAAATTGGTCGCTATAAAACGGGGCTGAGTTGTGATGAGGGATCTCAGTTTTGTGAGAGTTCGTAGAATTTCACCGAATTTCTAATGATTCGGAAGGTTGGTATTAAAAAACTATGTGTACCACATTTCTAAAAATTTACTAAACAATTTTCGTTTAGTAAAATTGTATACAAGTTGACTAAAAATTATTTTTCGGATATTTTATTCTATATTATAAACAAATTTGTCTCTCATCACTAAACTTTTCTTGCATATTTTGTTTTTCTTTTAAACAGGCGCTACTATTAGCGATGGTTTTGGTAGGAGTTCGGAACGAACCACAAGGTCCAGCTTATCTTCCGCCTAGTTCTCGACCAGCTGGAGGAGGAACTGGTCATCCGGATGAATGGGCCGGTGTAAGTATGTATTACATACATCACACATCAGAAAAGGCTATTCTCCTCTCTGAATAAATAATTAAACAAATCAGATACATTTGGATTATCCGAAAAAAGATTTTATACGACTTTTTATATAACATTTCTTTCTTAGATTTCATACGTGTGTGCACATACACACACACACAAAATTATTACAATTATATACATATATATAATTAATATATATATTTTATATACATATACATATATATATGTATACATATAATTGTTTCTATTAAAACTAATATCTCAGGATCCGGCGAACTACGAGTTTTCGTATGAAGTTCAGGATGCGGGAGCGGGTCTGGATTTTGGTCATCGTGAAATGAGAAAAGATATGGAAGCTACTGGAACTTACCACGTGCTGTTGCCGGATGGCAGAACTCAAATCGTCGACTACGTTGCTGACCAGAATGGCTATCGACCGATGGTGCGGTATGAAGGAACTGCTACTTATCCCGCACCGGGCGGACCAGGAGGTCACGACGAAGGCTACAGATATTAAAATCATTACGTTTTTTGTGGTAGAAAATCAATGTTTAATAATGGTATAGAAATATGTCACGATCGAGTTGTGCAATTTACCAAATACTGATAACAAATGATCCTTGAATAGAGCAACAATGGTATAGTATAACGATACTTTCATCGTGACAATTACAATTTTATTTGTATTATGTGTAATAAATAATTTAAAAAATAATAATAAAATTTGTTTCTTTTATATAAGTTTTTTTAGTAGTTCAATACATAGTTCACAACACGTCGGTTTTATAAGCAAACGTATCTGACTCTTTTTGTAAATAAATCATTCGGAATCATTTGTGAATTCAACGCGATCATTACTGTTCTTATTTTCATAGTATAGTATATATGATATAAATATATATAATTATACCATATATATCATATATGGTATAAATATATTTTCAAAAAGGGTTAAAAAAAGGCACTTAGAATATTTTTGCACTACTTTTGTATGGTTTTTTTAAATTAAATTTTTTAAATTAGATATCTTATTTTTCTATTAACTATTTTAGATATACAGCAAAATCTAAATTAATAATCTAAATTCAAAGTATTGTAAAACTCTTAAAAATATTATTACTGTAGTACTTTATAACACTCTTTCTCAATAAAAAATATTCTACAAAAGAACTGATATTAAAAAGTGATACCAATTGAAGGCGGTCATATGCGGGAACGATTATACACATTACAGTACTTACATTGTTATAAACTATAAACTTAAGGAGATCCTAAAGTGAGTCTGTTTTATCGATAAAACTTTATTTTTTGTGCACACCAATCTTTTTTTTTAGGTTATATAGATTGACAAATCCTTTTCTACAATTAAAGTACATACAATTAAAGTACATACAATAAAGGACCCAGGACGTCCAAATTTATATAACAAAATGAAAAAAATTGAAGTTTAAAAAACATTTTTTAAAATTTTGTTATATAAATTTAGACGGCTTAGATTCTTTATTGTATGTACTTTAATTGTAGAAAAGGATTTGTCAATCCATATACAGTCAAAAACAGACCTACTTTAGGATCTCCTTAAAGTACAAAATAAAATAATTGCAAATATTTGAGTATATATACTCTAGTGTATTATAAAACTATGTTATAAAATAGAAAAATTACTAAACTATATATAAAATAACACACAAGACTTGCATACAGGACTTGTATATCTTACTGTATTATTGAAAACCTAATACATTAAACATTGCAAATAATAAATAGTACAAAAGAAAAACTTTAATTCAAAGAAGCAATTTAAAATAAAAAATTTGTCATTGTTGCGATTGAGATAGGTTTGCCACACACACACACACACACACACAGGTTGGGAAAAATAGTAAACTGATTTTATTTGTCCTTTGGTGACTGTTTACAATACTTTCTGTGTTACGCGTCGTCGTTCCTCTGCGGGTCTTACTGCGGTAAACTCTTCGATTACTCGGAGCCACACAGTAGTCGCAGTTACTCACGATCTGCCGTCGGTTTGTACGATTGATCTTTTATAGGGATCGATCACGTCGATTCAGCAGATCAGCGGCCTCATTATGATTTCGGTAATCATGCAGGTCGCTGACGCTACGTG
>QVNZ01013196.1:0-43895 GCA_014825645.1 Pseudomyrmex dendroicus | reverse complement strand
TCAATCAGCCAACGTGATTGGTCAATTCCGCAAGACCTGCGACCTGCGACTTGCATCTGCGTCCTATGTAGATAGGCCTTTATGTAAATGGATCTTTAATGACACACTACCTACCAGTCCATGCACACGCGTTTATGTCCATTTTTTTGTTATTTAGGCAACTAGCACATGCTCCTCTCGAACAGGGCAAAGCGCCATAGTAGCAAAAAAGAAGAAGTTATTTAGACAATGTAGGCGCTGTTAATCTCTATTACTATAGTACAAAAAGATACATATATATACTATAAAAGTTTATCGTTGTAATTAAATTGTATTACTATAGTACAAAAAGATACACATATACATACTAAAAGTTTATCGTTGTAATTAAATTGTTCTACAATAAAAAGAAGTATAATAATGCAAAAATATAATAATGAACACTTCACAAACATCACATATATATGGCATCTTGTTTCTGTACAAATTAGCTACAAAATATTACAATAATTTAATGTAATTAGAGTATATATTACATAGTAGTTTGGATAGATTTAATGTGCATCTTTTGTAGATACAATTTCCAAAAACTTGGTTCATACTGACTCAGAAACGCTTGTAATTGTCTAATCGTAGTCGGTCTTAAAGATCTATTTGGTGTCCATTTTATCACAGATGATGCAACAAGATCAAATCTGTGTTTGGAAAGACTGAGTAACGCAGATACAATACCTTCTTGTTGATCATCGGAACCTATGTAACCATAAATGATAAAATTATGTTAAAAGCGCGTGCAACATACAATATAATGTCGCACAGAGAGATTAGATTTTTGTTGACAAAAGATCATTAATATTACCTTCACCAGATTCAATAATATCACGGAGTTGTTCACTAATTTCATGCACTAATTTCTTGTCATCTTTTAATGGAAATGCATGTAAGAGTCTTCCTGTAAATATAAAATACAAAGTTAACGATACGTAATAATGCTGTTTAAAATATAAAAGCATATATAAAGAGAGAAGTGTAAAAAAAGAAAAATATATGTACCGAGTAAAGAAAACGCGCTATATATACAAGGATGCCTAGAACTGATAATCATTGGCAATAAATCACATTGAATAATATTTTTGTACGCCCAGGACGATCCTTGTCTTTTTGCAATGAGTATAATGGCTGTGTCCAAGTTTTCGGTACGTTTACCTATATGACAAAAATATTATTTTTACACACAAACACACACAAAAGAAAAAGCGTATGAAAAATATGCTTACTTTGAAGAATGGTTATAAGTTCCTTAACAAAATTGTTTACTTCCAAATGATTATACTCATAATATTTCGATATTAATGCTTTTAATTTCTTTACAGTTGTAGTCCGAGGATCAGTATTATTTGTAACATTAGATGCACTGATAAGAAAGGCTATACACTTGGGTAAAATTTCTGCAAACATTTTTGATAACATATAGTTGTCGATAACATATAGTTATCATTACATTTTACATTAAAAGTGATTTTTATATATGTGATAATATGTGTGATTATTGTACAGTATGTTTGTTGCATTGTGATGTGAACAAACTAACAAAAGTGAATAAGAAAGTACTTCTATCTGTACATATACAGCTTATAGCAATATGTTATCAGGATATATACCTCTGTTAGTCTCAGCTTTCGGAAGAACTTCTGACCAGCACGTTAATATTGTGTATAAAATAGTCATTGACTTGATACTTAAGATGCAATACAGAGAATTACAGCACATTATGCGTACTTTTTCTCTATCTTTCTGGATAAGTGCAAGAACAACATATATTCGTGTGAGCGACTCAATTGCTGGCATCTACACATGTGGAATACATTAGAATCAATATTATTTTCAATATTTTATATTGATTATTTATGTAATCTCAATTTCTATTTTATTACACTTTTTTACATAAATAAATAAAATATTACAAACCTTTTCATCACTATTATGTTTGAACAGTGCATATTCAATAGCCATTTGTACAAAATAAATAACTGTTGGTTTCAACACCTTTAAATCGTTCAATAACGTTACAATCTTCTGTTCAAATGGCAACATTAATGGTGCTGGGGGAGTGAACGATTTATCCGGAACTTCATTATGAAGTTCAGTGTATTTTGATACAAATGTAACTACACCTCTAAAGAATAATTACAATAGTTATATATATTTTTCCAAATTTACATGCTAGTACAAATGCATAATAGAGTTTTATTAATTTATAATTCATGCAAATAATTTTTTGTATCTCAACTACATTGTATATTTAACAGAATGTGAAATACTAACTTGGCTATAATACGAGGTCCGCATGTGATATTCAATTTTTCTGTTACTTCAAAATGTACAGAATCGTCCCAATCGCTATTTATAAGTGTCTGCAACTGTTTCTGTACAAACTTATCTAAAATTTATAATATATCGATTATATCGCTAATTTTGTCTGATTCTAATTCAACAATATCATAATTTAATATGTCAAATACCTGCTATTGTATGAACATGTGTTATTTTCTTCAGAGATCCTCTTGTGTTTCGCACATCACGTTTGGTAGATTTATGATCGATATATCTAATTAATTGAGACATTGGTGTATGAGATTCTTCAACATCATTGCGAAAAAACTGTATAAATGTTGGTTCTTTGTCCTGTTGATTCAAATCTTCTGCTTGAATTTCGATATCTTCATTAATGGATGAATCAGCTTGACTAAGCTTGTTCTTGACTAAGCCTGTGATATTTTTCATCAAGTTATTGTCAATCACATCTTTATCTTCTGTCTCTTTTTCTATTCTTGGTTTTTTCGTTGATATGCAATGTTCGGTGACGAGCAGCTTCCTCTTGAAACCTGTAATATTGTTTGCTGACAAACAAAAAAAGTCCTTGTCATTCTCGTCCTCATTTTTAATTCGTGATTCTGTCACTGATTGTTCAGAATTATAATCAGAACACGTTTCAACGTTTTTTCGCGTCCTTATGCACGTATTTTCCTGTGTCTTTTTTTTTAAGTTTCGAATTTTTTTAAATAAACGATTACTTTTATTTTGAACTTCTCCGTTTTTCTTTTTCTTTTTTGTTGCTTCCGCGATATCAACGATCATATCGCGATCAAAATTTTCTTCAGGTGATAATACTTCCGTCGTTAAAGTATTCTCTCTCGTATCGATAGATTGTACATTATTTTCGTTAAATAAATTATCTCTGGTACGCAGTTCGTCATTACGTAAGTGTGATAGTTTATGATCTAAATGTGATGTTACTGAGATATCTTCAACAGATGCTTCACCTGCTTCTGCTGAATAGAGGGAAATATCTTTAGGAAGAAGAAACTCGTTATTTATTGCTATCTCTTCTGTTTTACAAGTGTCAGTAGCATGACTGGATATGTTTTTATCCGGCATTGAATTATCTGTATTTACATGTGATGTAAACTCAGACTGTGCAATATTTTTCCCTTCCGTAGCGTTATTGGTCTTGTCGCAAAGTGAATCTACTATATCCTCTTCGTTAATATTTTCATCTTGATAATAAACGTTTTCAGAATTATTTTCATTACTCGTGTCCATTTTGAATAACTTTTCCATTTTTTCCTTCATTCTCTTTCTTTTGATGTTGGATCGCTTTTCCAGGTCAACATTATGCACATTTTTCAGGTTTTCCATTGCCGTTACTATTGCACCGCTTTTCTCATCGTAATATTCCGCTATGCCTTTGCAAATTGCGGTAACTAGATGAGAATTGAGCAAAGAATCATTGTTACAATTCATAACGTGACGATGACTACAAAGATTCGTATTTAATCTTTTATTTATTTTCCACAATTTCTTCACTTCTTTCTCTAACGTTTCAATTCGGTTTTTTACACTTTTAAAAGCTAAAGAGTGTTCAGTTAATAAATCATCAGGGAAATCTTTCTTTGTAGAATTCATATATTCAGATGAAGCAAGTATCGCAGGATTTGAGTTGTAATTATCAGATAAATTGGGAGCTGGCAAATGTACAGTATTATTTGTATTATTCAATTTAACATTTTCAGAAGTTGACATTGCCGACGGATATCCTGACTGAAATGTTTTCACATTTTTAGCTGAATCATCAAATGAATTTAGGCACGGCATAGATATTTTGAAAGGAGCATGCTCAATTTTATTTGTAGAATTTGAATCTGAAAATTAACGGACGCTTTATTGTTCATAAGACACAACATAAAAGGTGATAACGACAATGCATAACAATTTTTGTGCAAAACATTGATGTATATTTTGTTTTCGTGATCCATCCGGCAATTTTACTCTGCGTTAATAATTACTCTTGATATGTTACTTACCGAGTAGTAAAGAAGGTGGTCGACACGCTTTTATTGGCGAAAAAAGGAAATCATTTTCAATTAATTTCGGGTATATGCTCATTGTTTTGCATATTTTTTCAGGAAGTAGAGTTGGAGTCAAACGAGCTTCACATTTGCTGCAAAATAATGGATACGGATCATCCTTCATACTGTAAAATTCATCGGTCATAATATTTTTATTTTGCAACTCAGGTTTTACATCAATAGCACTGTCACACATTTGTGTCGGTATTACGTTGATACCAACATCTGAAGTTGACTTTGTTTCTATCAAAAAGATAATAAATTAAAAGTAATAAGTGTATAATAAAATACAATCAGCGTATTCAATACTTACTTATATTCAGTTCAGCACTATCGGTACAAATGATTTCTTTTTCTCTTTTTTTGGGTCTCATTTTAAACTTTTTCAATTCATGTTCTAAAATTCTAATTTTGTCTACCAAAGAAAAACAAATATTTTATTGTTAAAAGTGTCTACATCAAATAAGTTAATAAGATTAGAAGTTGTAAAAACGAAAAAAAACTATAGAGAAATGTTTGAATCGCTAACCTTTTAGAGAAGAATTTTGCAAGTCATATTCCATAATTTTAATTGAATGTTCTTCTTCCATTGTCTTTATTTTACAGTGTAGTTGTTGTATAGTTTGTTTACTGGCAGCTACATCCACCTTATATTCATTTATTTTCATAGTCAACTCTTCAGTTTTCTGTTTATTTTCTGCGATTTCCTATAAAATTGTAGTACATCAGTCATCTATAAGCTATGTGATTTTCTTATAAAAATTAATTATTATGTTTTACTAGTGTAATGTTTTACTAATGTTATTACTAGTTATTATGCTAACAAAAGTAATATTAACCCTTCAAGCCAGAAAATTTGTCTCTTTGATGTAAAACAAACCAAAAAACCGTTATTTTAGCAATATTAAAATGTTAAAGATGTTTCCACAAAAACTACACAAAAACTGGTAACTTTTGTACAATTGTTATCAGCATTCCAATAATCCTTTGTCAAATTTCTCTTACAGAAACATTCACTTGGAAATGTTCTTGATTTTTTTCTTTTCTTTTCTTCCTTTTATATTATTTTATAAATCTAAGAGTTAAATATTAGCTTGAAAGATTATAAATTTTTTTTATAATTTAGAAAGTTTATCAAAAAAATAAAAATAAAATGAATATAAAAGTAGTCTACTAATAGTTAATTTATAGTTAATTTAAAAGAAACAAAAACTATATATGCTTACTTACAAGTTCTAATTCTTTTGTCTTATCCTTAGCAGATTTATAATTAGAAATTATATTCTTAGTTTCTTTCTTAGCAAGGTCCAAATCTGCTCTTAAATTATCATTTTCTCTTACTTTTTCAGTATATTGCTTAATCAAATCACTAAAATAAAAAGAAACATCTGATGAAATTTTTTATATATTATGTACATATGTGTACAAAAGATGTGCTTAAATAAATTGTAAAATAATATGCTTATTGGTATCTAAATACTTATAATTTGCACACAACTATACTTACTGTGTCTTACACATTTTTTGTTTCAACAATACAATTGTTTCCTTTATTTTTTCTGTTTTTAAGTTATATTCCTAAAATTAAGACAAAAATTTTGATAGTTTTGCACTTATATTTTTTTATAAATGATAAAAACAAGTATAATATAAAAAAGTTATAAAATAACTTTTATATTTAAATGTACACACATACACAAAGATAAATGTAATAACAAATAAACAAGAAATATAAAATCTACAATTATTATAATGCTAGTAATGTTTTTTTAGGACAAAAAAAAAAAAAATATAGAAAAACTATAGAAATACCATTATATCAAACATAATCCCATTAATGATTTTTCAACCATGTGACTATTATGTAGTGAGAAAAAGTATGTGTAATATACAAAAACACATATGTGTATATGTTCTGTGTATATATAACATAACATTAAAAAATATCTTGAAAATTTATATTGGTTTCTTTTCTTGTATATTACAGATAATTTAAATGAGTAAATTAAAAATAAGCCCAGCACACACGATACTCACTAGAACGTCTACGACGTTGTTCAAACTTTTGCTATTGTCATCCATTTCTGCTACATAACAACACGTAGTATCCACTTCAGATTGTTCACGCATTGTTTTTAAGAATTGTACATTTGTGTTTACATATTTATTCGTTGATAATTTATGAAAAACTTGCAAACATTACAACATATACACTGGAAGAACTCCGTCAGTCCAATATCTGTGACACAGAAGAGGTTTTGTTTTTTTTTTTCGGCTTAGTTTGGTGCAAAAATAATGCGAATATGACTCAGGCTGCTTTTACATGAAACGTAACTTGTGTTAGCCAATCAAATCGTCTTAGCTACCATACGCAAATATACGCTGAGACGATTTGGCTGACGCAAGTTACGCTCCATGTAAAAGCAGCCTGAGTTGTCTTGTCGACGTTGATATGTTTAACAGTAAGAGCCAATCACGTTTGATTACTACAAAGCGGATTCTTCTGCTGAACGCAGCCAATCTCTGTCTGATGAGTTTTGGAATACCAAGTTAAATAGTGAGATTTTGCGCGTGCGTGTACAACTTTACAGCAAAGGTTACTTCCCGCCAAATATTATTTTACTTACAAAGATTACTTAAATGATGCTTAGATCTTTTCATTGACAAACAACATTTGCAGGAAAGATATGGACGATTCACAATGTAAGTAAATGTTTTAGAGTTTATGTGAGATAACAATGCAATTTTAATCAAGTTGCGTTACAAGAGATAAATTTGTTGAATACTTGTAGATAATACATTTTATCCATTTTGGTATGAATTTCTCCGATATTCTGCAACTCCTATTTATGAAACTGGTAACATCAACAGAATTTGTTGATTTTATTCTAAAATTTATATTTTAGCATCCTTGTCTAGCAGAACTAAACGTCAAAAAACCGATAAGACTGCCAGATTCACAGCTTTGGAAAAATTGAAGGAAGCTCGAAATAGTGGTAAACGCAAGTATGAGGTTGAAAAGCTAGAGAACATAT
Organism: Pseudomyrmex dendroicus; assembly: GCA_014825645.1. Lineage (NCBI taxonomy): Eukaryota > Metazoa > Arthropoda > Insecta > Hymenoptera > Formicidae > Pseudomyrmex > Pseudomyrmex dendroicus. The sequence continues at coordinate 36,472 of QVNZ01013196.1, read as the reverse complement.
ATGATGAAGTGGATGAGAAGGAGTACAGTAATACTGTACTGAAACGTCAACGTGATGATTGGATAGTTGATGATGGTATAAGACTTTATATACACACATTATTATAATAAAGTTAAAAATTTACATATTAGCAGTACAGTTCTTTGAACAATTTTTCAAGCAAAGAAACTTTAAGAGATATACAGCAACACAATTTTGCTTTCTAGAATTTGCTTTATAAAAACATAGATTATATATACACATATAACACTAATTAATAGACATAAGTTGAGTTTAAATAAAAATATTAAATTAAAGGGGAAAGTGGATATATTGAAGATGGAAGGGAAATTTTTGATGATGATTTGGATGAGGAGAGCATTTTTGAAGCAAAAAAACAGAGAAATAATATGGCTGGTCCCAGAAAAAAAAGGAAAGAAGAAAGTAAAAAGAAAGGAGATATTCAAAGTATGATTAGAAATATGCCATCTAAGAAAATCAATCCAGCAGCAGTTAAAGATGATGATATTTTGGGAGAGTTGCTAAGTGAAATAGGTTGTACCAGCAAGAACATAGAGAATAAATTTTCAGCAAACAGTATGGAGACATCATTAAACAGCACTAAAACAGATACACAAAACACTACATATAAAATAAGTGAATGTGAAAACATTGCAAGTAAAACTAGTATAGATGAAATGACTGCATGCGAAACTTTCTTTAAAGACACAGAAAGTAACAGTGTAATGGATTTAATGGAAGTAGCTCCAGAATTAATTGAAGAAGATAATTTTTCTTTGTCACCAAACGACACAAAATCTGAGAGTATTAGAAAAGATGTAGAAAACTCTGAATGTAAAACTCTATCAAAAGATATAGAAGTTAATAATGATGTTAATTTAACAGAAGTAGTGCCACAGCAATTAACTAAGATAAATGAAGTTTCATTGCCAGCAAGTAGTAAACTTCAGAGTTGTAAAACAGATGTGCATAATAATAATTCGTGCAAAACTTCTGTTAAGGATATTAAAGTTGGTAATGCCATTGATTTAACAAAAGTAACACCGCAGTTGATCAAGACAAAAGATGAAGAAGTTTTCAGATTCTACTATTTGGATGTGTACGAAAATCCTCTTAAAAATCCCGGAACTGTATATTTCTTTGGAAAAACTTATATTGCAAGTCATGATACTTATGCCTCATGTTGTGTTATGGTACATTGTATACCAAGGAGAATATATCTTTTACCAAGAAAATACGTATGTATAGTTTTTGTACAAGTTGTATCCTACTTTCTTTTTTATATAATGAGCCAATAATTTTGAGTTATTACTTATTATTAATTTAAATGTAACATTTTTTGGATAAATTTTAGCTGAAGACTTCTAAAACAGAAGAGCCACAACTTACTACGATAGAGGATGTGTATAAAGAATTCGATAAGCACGCCAATAATCTGCATATAATGGAATTTAGTTGCAAGGAAGTGAAAAAGCATTATTCCTTTGAAAAAGAAGGTACACCAAAAACTTCCGATTACTTGGAAGTCAGATATAACGCGCGTTATCCAGCGATCGATGCTGATTACTCGGGACCAGCGATCGAGCGCATCTTCGGCACAACGGTGAACGCATTGGAACTGTTACTTATAGAACGAAGAATCAAGGGACCTTGCTGGTTAGATGTTAAGAATATATCACCAACTCCAGGACGGTTTTCTTGGTGTCCACAGATAGTAAGTAAATATATGTATCATAGATTAATAGAAGAAACGATAGAAATTCGCGTTTTTATTGCTGTGTGCAATACAGGTGGTTACTTCCGACATGAACAATATATCACTGTGTTCTCAAGAAATCTCCAAGCCTCCAATGGTGATAGCGACTTTGAATGTGAGGTTGTCCTTAAACACGAAGTTAGTGAACGAAGTTGTGATGGTTGCTGTATTAATTCATCACAAATACAATGTTGATAAGGAACCACCAAAGCCGCATTACGACCATCAAATTTGTTGTACGTCTACTTTTTGCATAGTATTATTGTTTTTATTATCATCTGGTTGATTTGTTATTTTTTACAGTTGTCACATGTCCTCGAGATACTTCATGGCCGCGACAAATACGAGATGCTTTTTCGAAGGTCTCGAATATCGAAGTGATAAAATGCGAAACCGAAAGCGAGTTGCTTGAAGAGCTGTTAGCTCTAATGCAGAAAACAGATCCGGATATAATAGTAGGCTATGACTGCGCGTTTCAATTTGATGTTCTGATGCAGAGAATGTTTACATTAAAAGTGTCAAATTGGACCAGAACAGGAAGATTAAAATCAACGACTCCTCCTTTGCTTAGGGGAAAAATAATTCTTAATCAAGCATTTGTTGGCCGTCCAATTTGCGACATACAGGTTTCGGCAAAGGAATTAAATTTAAAAGTCAGAAGTTACGATTTGCAATCACTCTGTTGTGCAGTATTAAAAACGAAAGAACACGAGTGTAAAGAGATTACACCAGCAGAGACTTCATCGTTTTACAATACAACGGACAAAGTGTTAAATTTAATGAATACGACGTTAAAAGAAACAAGATATATCATGACCATGGTTATGGACCTGAATGTCATACCGCTCGCGTTTCAAATCACTTGTTTAGCTGGTAATATTTTATCGAGAACTCTGTTAGGCGGAAGAGCCGAGAGAAATGAATATTTGTTGCTACATGCTTTCCATCTGAAGGATTATATAACACCAGACAAAAAAATTGAAAAGAAAAGACGAAATGACGACGGTCCGCGTAGAAAAGCCGCAGCATATACCGGAGGTTTAGTGCTCGAACCAAAAAAAGGCTTTTACGACAAATTAGTCCTTCTGATGGATTTCAATTCTTTATATCCGAGTATTATACAAGAATATAACTTGTGTTTTACTACTGTACCTGGTGCTGGATATGCTGATTTTGAGCAATTAAGTATTCCCGAGTCGAATCTGGATCCCGGTGTAATCCCAACTGAGATTCACAAGTTGGTCAAAAGCAGGCAGCAAGTGAAACAACTAATGAAAACACCGAACTTAACGCCGGAACAGAAAATGGATTATCATATCAGACAAATGGCGTTAAAACTCACTGCCAATTCCATGTATGGATGTTTAGGAGCAATGCATTGCAGATTTTACGCTAAAGGCTTGGCCGCTTTGATAACAGCCAAAGGTAGAGAGATTCTGGAGGATACTAAACATCTAGTCGAGAAATTGCAGTATGATGTGATTTATGGTGATACTGATTCTTTGATGATAAACACTAACATTCTTGAATACGATGACGTTTTCTCCATCGGTAGGAAGATTATGCGGGAAGTCAACAACCGGTATAAGAAAGTTGAATTGGATATCGATGGAGTGTTTCGATATTTATTGCTTCTACAGAAAAAGAAATATGCCGCTGTTACAATGACGAAATTGCCAAATGGTCAGATACAATTGGCGCAGGAACACAAGGGTCTGGATATCGTAAGAAGAGATTGGTGTCCATTAGCTTGTGACACTGGGAAAAAAGTTTTAGATATACTTCTTTGCGATCAGGCAGGCAAAACTCGTATTGAACAAATTGAGCAAGTTCTGCAAAATGTTACTAAAAGTGTGAAAGAAGCAACAGCGCTGTTATCGTCGTTCGTTATTACTAAACAATTATCGAGGAATCCAGATGCATATCCGGATAAAAAGCAATTGTCCCATGTAATAGTAGCGCTGAGATTGAACAAAGCAGGCGGTCGGATGTGGAAAGCCGGAGATACGCTACCCTATATTATATGCGAAGATGGAACTAATGCTAGTGCGACAGAGCGAGCTTATCACATAGACGAAGTAAAAAATAATGAGAAATTAAAGATCGACGTTACTTACTATTTATTGAGTCAAATATTTCCTGTGGTGTTACGAATTTGCGAACCGATAGAAGGCATTGACGACGTTTTTTTAGCCAACAATTTAGGTTTAGAATACGTTTACAAGCCTAAGACAATAGCCTGTGAAGCAACACTGGATTTGCCGCTGGCCATCGTTGATGAAAGATTCAACAATTGCCTTCCTTTAACATTTAAATGTAGAAATGAAAAATGTAATACAGAAATAGTAATTAAGGATACCATAACAGAATTTCATTCTGGCCGGCAATTGTCACTGAGCGTGTGTCCCAATCCAGATTGCAAATTGCCACCATGGAAGTACGCAAACGTGATACAAAATGTAGCTCAACTTGCAATGAGAAAGGCGATTACCAAGTACTATAATGGTTGGTTAGAATGCGAAAATCCACTCTGTTCCAACAGAACAAGAAAACTGCCGTTGGATTTTGCAAAGAAATTTCCGGATTGTTCAGTATGCAAAGATGTTTTTATGAACAGAGTTTATTCCGGAACCGATCTCTACAATCAGTTGTACTACTACTATAAAATATTTGACATCAATCAACCAGCTTATAAACATCTGCTGTCCCAATGTTCGCGGGATATGATAGCTGCATACAATACACTAAAAGAAGCGATTGATAGACAATTGAAGCGAAACAAGTTCTCGTGTGTCAATTTTACAGGAATATTCGGTAACATTAATACCAACGATCCTTTAGGAAGTGTCGGCTCGAAGGAAGATTTCGACGAATTAGGCGATTTGTCCGATGATACGGATAAAGAAATTTAGGAAAGAAACATCTCGAGTAATTATTAAATAACATTTTAACAACAACATAACATTTCATGTCGGTTTTTTTTTAATAATCCGTTTATGCAATAAACTGCCGATAAGCCATTGTTGCAGAGAATATACTGTAAATATTGGTGATATATATACATATATCTCACAAAACGTGTTAATAAAACAAAAAAGACTGCAAGAAACATTTTACAAATTAAGTTACTTTATTTTTATATAAGATAAAAAAATTGCTTGTGAATCCCATGTTATATGTGACAAATTAAAAAGTAGACGTACTATGTTACATACGGCGGTAGCCCGAATTTTTCCGGTTGAAAACTATCGAGACTATCAAGTACAAGAGTAGCTTGCTTCGTGTAACGTTTGGGAAGCATTGGATCTGGTATCATAACGACTTGCATTTCGGCGTTTAGTGCCGCTTGCACGCCGTTTGGTGCATCTTCGAAGACCAAACACTGAAACAATTCTCTTGAATACACAGTGCAGGTAATTAATCTAATATTTGTAATTAATCTTCGGGAATATAAAGTTTCAATCGTGTTTGGTAAATACGACGTTAGTATTCGAGAATTAAACGGAATCCAAAGATGTTACCTTCGAAGAATCTGGATTGTCGGGAAAACGTTTGGCGGCTATGAGAAATACATCAGGTTCCGGCTTTCCGTGCGTGACTTCAGGATCTGAGCCGCCAAGCACTTTGTGATGAAAGAGTTCGAAGAGATCGTGCCAATGTCTGGTTTTTAGCTCATAATTCTCTCGATCCGAAGATGTAGCTAATGCAATTGGAATGTCGTTTTCTTTCAGGTGCTTTAGGAGACGTACGGCACCTATTATTGTGTGCAAGATATTACGTATTATGAATCAAAGGACTTTATTATCATCCAGAAATGCAGAATGTGGATTGTTACCTGGCATAGGACTAGTGTGTGGAAACAACTCTCGATAAATTCTGGTGATCTCTTCTTTAAATTCTTCCACTGTTAACGGTAGCTCTAACGTTTTTACTACGTAACCGGCGACGTCTTTGGTCTTGAAACCCATTGTTTGCGCCTTATGCTCCCATGTGAATTCCTTGCCGTAGCGATTTGTGATACGGTTAAAAGCCTCAGTGTACAAGTATTCTGTATCTAAAAAAAGAAACATTGCGACATATATATGAATTGCGATTGGAGAAATTTCTGAGCTATAGCTTTATGGTATATCGTACTTCCAAGATACTTACTAAGCAACAAACCGTCCATATCAAAAATACAGTGTGTTACTTTGTTGTATGTGTTAGTCGACATTTTGCGAATTAAATTATCGCAGATTTAATTTGAATCACGGATCGGAATTTAGAAACGTTTTAGTATTTCAGGAGCGTGTCTCTGATGACGTTGATACTAAACGAAAAACTGCTTTATAAAGATTGTGATGTTGACATCAGCTATCTTTTATCTGTTGTCTTTTATATAACACTATCCATTCACATGTTTTTTAATATATTTTTACAAATTATTTTTTCTTTATCACAATATGTTAAAATTGCAGATATTGATATCTTGTAAGATTATAATTTTTATTAATTAATGTATAAGATATATATAACTATTTATAATTTTAAATAAGTTTTATAATTACAGAAGCAAGTTTGTAAAAAGTACATTTTTAGCAACACACTTTGATAAATAAACCTTTATTACATTGTTTTTCATGATCTTTGTAGTAAAATGTTTTTGTTTTATATTAAGATTATTCCAAATCTATGTACAAATGCATAAGGATCAATAAGTTGCTGCAGAAAAAACGTTTTTAAAATTCCAGGATTTATAATTTATATATGTCTTATATATAAATATATATTTTATATAGATTTATATATAATTTATTACATTTGTATACCTGAAAGTGAATGTTGTTCTGTAGTTTCTACATACATCCACTTTTGTGAATGTATGGCGCTGAAATCAGTAACCGAAAGCGTCGTAAGAAACTACAATGGGATAGCCGCTCTCAGGCTTCTCTCTGGCATAAGCTATCTATTTTATAATATGCGTATATCGTATGTATGTATACATAGATACATACGTCTGTTGCACAGCATCGTTGCCGTGTCGACAGTCTCCGTATTTTCCCAGTACTTAAAATTTATCATGACAAAGTCCAAGAATTGGACATTTAACGAGTGACAGTGCTCGGTAAACAGATCGACAATCATGGATCAGCTGATTATTCTTATATCAGCAGTACATCTGTTATATTGTCCATTTACGAAAGTCGAGGAAAGTTTCAATTTGCAGGCTATGCACGATATTCTTTATCACGGTTTCAATCTGTCCGAGGTAATAATTGAAAAATCAAATAAAATAACTTGGAATTATGCGGTGAAAAGTCGAGTTTGAAAGCTCAGGTAGAGCGGTGTCTATCAAGTTGCCATAATATTAAATTTAGCAGCAGATGCGCATATTTATAAACTTGTGATCAGCTGATGTTGCATCTAATTATTCAAGAGACCCAGTAAACCGCAATTTTTTTTAAATTTGTTTTTGAGAAAAGAAAATTTTTACAGTTAAACACATTGCTTTTGTTTTCAATAGTATGATCATCATGAATTTCCTGGAGTTGTGCCACGTTCTTTTTTGGGACCTATTATAGTATCTGGTATTGCCTCACCATTAGTGGCAGGCATTAATTACCTGAAGCTCAATAAATTTTTTGCTCAGTATATTGGTAAGTATACTGATTTTAAATATTTTTATCTATTTTCACAATAATTGAAGTTATATTGTGTTATCTTGCAGTAAGAGCAATATTAGGATTATTAGTAATAATTACTCTCAAGCTGTACAGGCATGCTTTACAAAATATTTTTGGACTACAATTTACAAAATGGTTTGTTGCTATAACTGTGACACAGTATCATTTCATGTACTATCTTAGTCGTCCACTACCAAACATAATGGTTATGCCCTTAGGTAATATTTTTATCTGTATATATATATATATATATATATGATCTATTATAATTGAAGAATAATTCTAAATGTTTCTCCATTCAAAGTTGCAAATATGCTCAAGATATTTGGTTGTAACATCATATTTTGCAATTAATGTTTTGTTTAATTGATATAATAATACATTTTTTAGTGTTACTGGCTTTATTCGGATGGCTGAAACAAAATCATATAATGTTTATTTGGTCGTCAGCTGCAGCAATAATAATATTCAGAGCGGAACTCGCTATACTCTTAGGATTGTTCCTTTTATATGATATAGCCTACCAGAAACTTTCTGTATCAAGGTATTTACATAAAAATTCATGGACCACATTGATTCGTAATATGGCTGTAAGATTACAAACAGAAGTGATTAAAATCATCAAGAGGCCTTCTGCAAAACTGCACAAATTTTGTAAGCTTTGTTACGCTATCAACTAACTTGATTTATAGTTCTGCATCAACAGAAAAATTTCTCTATTAATATAAACATAACATTTTTCTATTCATTATCTTTACACAACGTATTTTCTAATCATAATCATTTTAGATTACTTAAAATTGCAATGCCAGCCGGTATATTGTTTCTAGCACTTACCGTTGCTACAGATTCAATATTTTGGAGACGCTTAGTATGGCCGGAAGGAGAAGTGTTCTACTTCAACACTATTCTTAATAAGAGCAGTGAATGGGGCGTATCCTTTCCAAAGACAATAAGATATATATTTCTAATTATTTTTAATATATAAGTGAACTTAACACATACAAATAGACATTACCATTTTTATGGTATTTTTATTCTGCTTTACCGAGAGGACTGGCATTTTCGTACTTTTTGATTCCTTTAGGAATATTCTGGGACGCGAGAGTTCGTGTGCTCACTGTTCCGGCTATTACTTTCGTTGCGTTGTTTTCATTTTTGCCGCACAAAGAATTGAGGTTCATTATATATGTGTTCCCACTACTGAATGTTGGCGCGGCCGCCGCTTGCCATAGAATGTAAGTACTTCTCCTGAATTTCAAATTTTTCTGATTCTTGTAACACTGCACTTACTATAAAAATTTTTTGTTAAAATTTAGATGGGAAAACAGAGCAAAAACAACATGGAATGGTTTTTTAGCAGTAATAATCCTAGGTCATCTTGCATTAAATATTGTATTCTCTTTGTTTCTTCTATGTGTGGCTGGTTCCAATTATCCCGGAGGTCTGGCAATCGCCAGACTACACAGACTCGAGAAAAACTCTGTTGAGCCTGTACATGTACATATAGATGTGTTGACCGCGCAAACTGGAGTGTCAAGATTTACACAGACTAATTCTTCTTGGATGTAAGTGTGTTTTTTACCATTATTTCAATTTTAGTAAATATATTGCGACTTGTATATTGAAGAGTTGTTTAACTCTGTTTCTCTTATTATACTTTTGATAAAATGTTACAGTTACTCGAAACAAGAGAACTTGACTATTGATGATCCTGAAATGCTACAGTTTACTCATCTTTTGATGGAAGCGGGAAGTAAATACTCTCCGAATTTAAAGCCCTACCTCGAAACTCACGACATTATAGATTCTATTGACGGATTTTCACATATAACTTTAAATTATAATATGTTACCGCCAGTCAGAATCAAAACAAAACCTACAATATTTATCATGAAAAGAAAGCCGAATATCAAATATGATTTTGATAAAACGAGATCAGGAGTATCTACAAAAAATTTACCGAAGGAAGCGGACAATATGAAAAATATAGGATTAAACATATCACATGAAATTACAAAGACAATAGAACCAATATTTAACGACATTATGGAATCATTGGAAGAATTTGCGAAACCTGAAGAAAGTGACAAACAAAATTTTTCAGATATTAGTCTTGAAGAACTTAAAACATCGAGTAATTACACTGTAGAGAAAGAAAAGCTTAATGATTTGATAGACTACAACGTAACATTTTTGGAAAATATTACTCAAAAAGAGGATTTGAATAAATTATTGACTGAACTAAAAGATAGCAAGACAAGTTTTCGGGATAACCTTGATGATATTTCTGACATAAATAAAGCCAATTCTGAAAACATAAGACCAAAGAATAAAGAAGAAAGAATTATTAATGAAAAGTCTAAGATTGATCTGAACATACGTCACCAAAGTTCTAGCGTTAAAGAAACACTTAAAAAACTTATTCAAGAGAAGATGTTGGAAGTCAAACAGAGAAAAGAAAACAATAATGAACAAAAAACTACAGAACTTCCAATAAAGTCACTGAAGAAAAGAGGGCAAATTGCAACACAATTGCCAAAAAGAATAAAAGTATTAAAACAAGAATTAAAAGATCCAACATTTGCAGATAAATCCGCGACATCGGAACAAGAATTTGAGAATATAAGGGAGCTCGCCAACGATGAAAATAAAACCACCAAACAAATTGCACATAAAGTAGATAAAACTGCGGTATCCAACTTAAATGTTAGTTTGGAACAAATCGTGCAGAATGGAGATATTACCATAAAACAAGAAAATGGAACAGATACAACAAAGAAAACAGACTCACTGACTCTCGATGAGTCAAATGCACAAAAAGAGTTATCTATATCTGAAAGAAAAACTGAAGATAAAGAAAAGAATATAAAGACATTACAATCAATTAATGCACGAGAAAGTATACGAAATATAATACGTCAATTTAGAGAATTTGAAAAAGAATTTATATATGATGATACTAATCCAACGACAAATGACATAAATAATGTGAATGTTGATGGTGATTCTTATAAAACACAAAAAGACATTGATTCTTTTGCAGAAAGTAAAACTCAACTGATGACAAAAGATGCTAAAGAAAGTCTGAAAGAGATAATAGATCAATTTAAGAACATTAAGCATGAATTAACTTTGGAAGAGGACGATCAATTCGATGAAATTGCGGCCAAGTATATGGAACAACCAATTGACGAAACATTGATGCAGTTTAATGAAGCTTTGAAAACTTTGATGCAGCGAAGGAAACAAACTTTGCCACAAAAACATGCATCTAATCTAAATTACGATAATAATTACACATCAGAAAAACAAAGAAAACTGGAAAAAAACACACAAGAAGCAATAGAACAAAGAAAGAAAATAAAAACTGTTAAAAACATTCACAAGAATGATCATCTAAAGATTGTAAAAGTAAAGCTGAAAGAAAGAGATAATGATGTAAACAAACCAAAACAAGATCCTATAATCACTACAGCAAATAAATACACTAATACACTAACAAAAACTAAAGATACAAATAGTCAGAGACATAGAGAGGATACTTCAAATAATGTACATAAAGTTAGCAGCGAAAGAAAGAAAGTACAGAAAAATATTGAAAATAATTAGAGCGGCTACTTAGAATGCTTCACAAAATTATAACTTTATTAAATCGAAACAACTGTGCAATGTGTGTGTATATACATATATATATATATATATGTACACATATTTAAACACTTGTTTCTGTGGTATATTAAAACAGTACTTTCGAAATAATAAGAATAATATAAATAATTTTTTCATATTTTAAAATATTTGCAAGAATAAATTTATTTTATTGAATCTTTCTCAAAATTTAAAATAATGTTAACTATTAGTATACGTACATATATATGAAGAAATGTAAGTTTGTATGTATGTGTGTGCATAATGTATCAATGTTTTGCATAAAATAAAACTTAATTTTAAACTGTTTTAATTTTTTAGCTTGTAGGCAAGTTTTAATCCTTTTTTTACAACTTTTAATTACTCATTTATATATTTCAAAACATGTGTGATTACAGGAATAATATTTTGAGTTTAAAATAGTTACCACATCTTTGTGATAGTATAAAGTGACATCAATGTGTTACATAAAAACCATACTATTGTAATCCTAAATAATAGTCTATCTCGTGCTTTTTTTAGATAGACAGGAAGTCCGTCGTCGCACTGGAAAATAAATACTATATTAAGTGTATTTAGTTTATTCATAAAATGGTTAAAGTTTTCTCAAGTCTTATCTACCTGCATTTGTGCTTGCTTCAATTTGAATTTTTGAAACTCTATGTTATTTATTAAAAGTCGACGATTTATACTGAATGATCTCCGTGACAATAGATCGTAACCACGTTGAATCTAAATTTACATTAACATGTACTTAGATTTTAAATCGATCTTTATAAAATGTAACTATTTTACCTTCCACACGTTATTCATAAACATATTTAAAATTCCTTATGTATATTTACTATAACAATTCTAATCAATTTTATATTGTTAATAACATGCAATACTTTGTTTTTTTATTACAAATTGGTTGCTAGGAAATAAAATTTTTTTGGTGGCGTTTGAGGAGCGCGCTATCGTGTCATTCTATCTTTTTTTTTTTATATTTAATAAGCGAACGCCAGTGTAAGCAAATTCAATTGAGATACGAGCTGCGATTTCCGCTTAATAGAACGCCGTTCTAAGAGCTATTGCACACAAAACATAGCTGCAAATGCATTGCATAAAACTATATAGACCAATGAGCGTCGAGCATAAAGTCGCCATATTGACTTACATAAAACTATATGCTAGATGCTCATTGGTCCAAATAGTCCTATGCTTTGCATATGTACTCTATGTCATTTTATGTGCGATAGCCCTAAGATTCGAACGTATCAACAAATTTCCTGCCTTTCTGGCAATCCAGGGACTTTTGACAAAAAAATTTTGTTTGCTCTTGCACATAGCACATAATAGAACGACAACTTGTGGACGTAGCACGGAATAGAACCATGTTCAAGTGTGGCGTACGCACCGACAAGTCGTTCGTTGACATCGCTACGTAGTTGCCAATGTGCATGCACCACCGTGGATATTGCGCTGACTTACGGAGCGGTAAAACGATTACACATTTTCTTATGGACCTGGCCGCTCTCAGGCTTTTCTCTGCCACGGATTACCTACGGACCACGGCTGAGTCACGGCACAGTAGTTGCGCGCAAGAGTGTTGAGTCGAGAAGATTGACGCATGCGCACTCACTAGCGGAATACATAGTCAGTAAATAAGATTTTTTCTGGTTCGATCGCGCGGATTACGCACCTACGAGGTGGACAGGGATATCGTAAGGGCGCATCGCAAATCTGCCGCGTTTCCGCGCGAGCCCACGCGGAATAAGATGATCCCGACGACGTCGCTCGAAATCTCGTGATACATAAACATTCACGGTCTATTGGTATGCGGTGACGTTATCCAAGATCGTTTTAGAAGAATTTCGCAAGACAATAATGGCGGGTGCGTATTTTATATGGCGCTGGCGGAAAACGTTGACGACGACGACAACGACGACGCCGCCGTCGCCGCCACGCCCCTTTTCGCGGTCACGTTTGTCGATCAATTACCTTCCATATATTTGCATCATATCTTGTTTTCCGTTTCAGATTTGTACGCAAAATACAATTGCACCTATTGTCAGGAAGATATCGTGGGTCTGCGTGTCAAATGCATTGTCTGCTCCGAATTCGATCTTTGCTTGCAGGTGAGTCAGCCATTTGAATCTCCGAAATATCTGTTATACAGATCACGTGACCACACCCTCTTTCATGCCACATTTTTCGTACGTTTTTTTGCCTTTTCTATATTTCGTCTCTCTCATTTGTTTCTTTTCAAATCTAATTTTTGATTCTCGCAATTGGTTTATAGTAATTTTGACTTTTATTTTTTATGATTTTGTATATTATCTCCCTTGCTACCTTCTCCCTCTCTCTCTCATCGCCTTTTTTTCTTTTATTCCATTCTTGTCCAAATCTGTAAATGAGGTTATTGACTGATGAAAGTGCACATAGCAATTTGGCAGGTATATTAAACTGTAATGCTGTTGTGTAATAAAGTTTAATAGTTTTTTTTATATTACAATTTTGACATATTCAAAAGAATCACAGAATCTCTAAGATGCAACATAATTTTTTATCTTTATTATCAATCTTATTACTAAAGTATGTTCAGTTTTTTTATATTTTGTATTTTGCTTGGCTATTGAGATGTAAATATAATTAATAAGAAATAAGTGAAATGTATGAGATACCTGTAAGCATTCAAAATATTTATTAAAATTGGTTGTGTGATGGTATACTTTCATAATATTATATATATATTAACATGTACATGCATATATTTTATAACACTCTACATTTGATTCTAAAATGTTTGATATGAAAATATTTGATGTGAAGAGATACTAAAAGAAATACTTAATTGTATAAATTCTTTGTAGTGTTTTTCTGCTGGTGCTGAAATAGGTCAACACAAAAATGATCATGCTTATCAGTTTATGGTAAGTGTGAATATGAAAAAATTACAATGATACTGTGCTGTCTGTATGAGTACTAATTAATAGATGTATGAACATATCATAACAGGACTCTGGTACCATCAGTATATTTAATGGCCGTGGTAATTGGACAGCTAGAGAACAACTTAGGCTTCTTGATGCTATTGAACAATTTGGATTTGGAAATTGGGAAGATATTAGTAAACATATTGAAACACGTACACCAGAAGGTAAGTTTGAAATAGCTTTTTATACAAATATCAAAACTTTATTTAAAAAAAATAAAAAGTTTATGTCTTAGATTGTGTTATGAAACAATTTATATTTTGTACAATTATAGAGGCAAAAGAAGAATACATTGCCAGATATCTCAATGGTAACATAGGAAAGCATACGTGGCCACCCACGGAGAGTTATATACCAAATCTCACGGATCAAACCAAATCCGATAATGGTCCTCTATCGCCTGATCTCACATCCAGATTACCACCATTGGATATTACTCGTGAAGAGGCTGATCAATTGGGTTACATGCCTCAACGAGATGACTTTGAGAGAGTAAATAATCGAATGTTCTTATTTGATATCTCTCAAGTTGATTTCTCTCAAAACTATTAAAATAATCATGCTTTTAGGATTACAACCATGAGGCCGAATCTCTTGTTTCTTCATTATTCTTGAATCCTGCCGATGAAGATGATGATCTCGATATCGCACTTAAACTGGCACAAGTTGATATGTACACTAATAATTTGAGAGAGCGAGCCAGACGAAAACGCGTTGTTAGAGATTATCAACTTGTGTCGGCTTTCTTCTCGTCATCGAGGAAAGATAAAGGAATAAAAAAGAAACGGACGAAAGAAGAAAAGTACGGCTTTTACGATTGTACTTTTTCTTTTACGTTTCGCTTTCGCCTGATATTTTAAAAAATGTATTTCGTTTATTCGATGCAGAGAATTTAGGGACAGAATGCGAGTATTTGCACAGTTTTACACAGCACAAGAGCACGAACAGTTCCTAACAAATCTCGAGAGAGAAAGAGAATTGCGCTTACGACTCTCGGAGCTCTACCGATATCGTGAGAACGGCATCACGAGACATGAAGAATGCGCCCACTTCGAGCAAGTTCTCGCACAAACTCAGAAACCAAACGACACGGTAGATCATTGGGCTGAAAAGAAATCTGTAAGTATATATTTCTATTTGTAAAAAATGTTTTGGTATTTAAGTATTATAACGTTGTTTATAGAATGGGGGATAATATAAATAAAAACTGTTAAAGTTTTTTTTTTTATGTATACATTCGTAAAAGCTAGTAAGGCTCTTAAAAAAACATTTAAAGTGTTACATTATAACTTATTATGTTTTTTTTACTAAATGCTAATGCATGCTGGTTATATCAGTGTATATATAATGTTATGAGAAGCATATAAAAAAGTTAATAGCTTTTCATATAAGAGAATAGCTTTTTGTCTTCAATTGAGCAATTATAATTTTTGTTTATATCTCGTTTATATAAAATTCTTGTACATTTAAATTTTATGTGAATTTATATGTAGATATTTAATCTTTTAATCTTTTATTGTCTAAATAAATATTTGAATGTAACAAGATATTAGATAAATAGTCTTATGAACTTAATCTTTCTTCTATATGTTATAGTACTATTCTCTCCTCTCTCTCTCTTTCTATATATATATATATATATACACACACACACATATATATTATATTTTATATTAGCGTTTTTGTTACTTTATGACTTCGAATTAAGCTTGATATAACACTGCATGTATAACGAAACACAATTAATAGTTATGATATATATAGTACAAACATATTTTTGAGAGTACAAATAAGTAATTTATACATAAAGATAATTATGTAAAACAATTGTTTCCATATTTGACTCTTTATACATTTATATGTACAGTAGAATTCTCAGAGCCTTAACTATATCGTATACACTAGCTTTTGCTTCTTTTTAACTAATTCTATTGTTTGTGATGCGTGTTGCCAGGCATTTGTGAACAGATTGTATCAGTTTGCATTTCACTTAGGGCAGCAGTGGGCCGTCCACACCAATACACCGTCACACCTCAAAAAGAAGGTGAGAAGAACATATATTTCTTATCTCAGAAAACGATTATATGCGTTTACGTTTAAAATTAAAGCCAGGAGAAATTGAGCTCGCGTTTTTTACTTACAGAGAAGAAGAAAAAAGTTACTCTTCCATCGACCGAAAATACACTATAAAGCAAGACTTGCCCAGCAACTTCACTGTAAGTCAAATCACCAATCACAATCGGACGACGACTCCAGCCAGTCAGTGGGTGGAGCCGGATAGCAATCCAAACGCTCAGCCAGGTTCCAGTCCCAGTTCCTCGCAAGACAAGGGTTGCACCGGTAATGTGATACAGGAGCGAGACATAGAATTGGAGGCTGCATCACATCTCTTAACGAAACAAGAAAAATCCTTGTGTATTCAACTTGATTTAAAACCGACACAGTATTTAACACAAAAGACATTATTGTTACAAGTACGTGGTGACCGTCAAGTTCAAGTTTTCTCATATAATATTGTACACTATTTATTAATTTTATTTTTAATATTGTAGGAATATTTAAACGGTAATAGGCGATCAAGTATCATACCTCAATCAGAACCAGAGAGCAGAATTCTTCATTATTTAGTAGCCAACGGTTGGATCGCAGCTAACTGAAAATACAGAATTTACGATCACTTCACTCTAAGTCATCTTTAATCTTGTCTTAGGTATAACTGGAGTTCCAGTCTAATATAGAAATATAATACGTAGAATAAACGGATAAAGAGAAAGAAAGCGTGAATGAATGAGTGAAGAAAGAGAGAGAGAGAGAGAGAGAGAGAGAGAGAGATTGTATAGTTAGTTCTTTTTTTATGTGATGATCCAGAAATTGATGAGTTATGATGTACTTCTTGTTTGGCGTAGGAGTTAGTAAACTTATAAGCAGAAGCAATTTGCGATGTTATTTAACATCTGTGTCTAAATTTGACATTTATCATGATTCATATCACTGTTCTTATTGTTTAATTGATTTTTAGGTTATAATTTTCTTTTGTAGACCACAAGTTTTTGTTATGATACAGAAAATAATAAAGAACTCAAATGTAAGAAGAGTGGTAACAGAGAGAAACATTGTTAGAATTGGCTCTATACCATGTTATATTTTAGTTATCGTTTGTTCTAACGCTTTTTGAAGAATCTCTTAACACACTGCCTAGAGAGACGTTATATAAGCATATTTTTATTGCTCAATTAAATTGCTTAATTCTTCCTGTATATACAGTGCATTAATTCTATTCTTATGGAAAGTTCTCCGTTTTATCTGTTTTAAATGTTTTGGCATTTTAGTTGTAACGATAAAGAAATAACATTATTGAAATACGCATCCTTAAGATCTTTTTATACTAATGCTTGAAGTTCATTTAACGTCAAAAATCATATGATGATCAATATATTGACACTGGATATTCAAAAACCTGGATAAAAAGAAAAGAACACGATGTTGAATTGTGAACGTCAAAACCACCAATTTGATGCTTGAAATTAAATTAATCGAGTTCATTTTGTTCTCACATTGACGCTAGTATCATAGCGATGTCACGTGACACGCTCGTAACACTTTTCAGCGTATCATATGACTTGGCGTTTTTGTTTCAAATCTCGAAGTTGTAATTTATATAGTAACATTTCTCTTTATAAACTAATTGCATAAACAAAAAGTAAAAATAGTACACTTATATAGATTGGTATACATGCGTCTATAGACTATATTTGACGATTCTAAAATTCCTTTCAATAGCTTAACTAAAATAAAAAAATTATTAACGAAAAAACGTACAAATACCATTAAATGTGTATAACATCGATAGAAATGTGTGAAATGTAATGATATTAGATAATTTATATATGTTATTTGTATAAAATTTGTACATATGATGAAACACGCGATACCTTCTTAATGATAATAATATATTGTAAAGCACAAGAATTATAAGTTTTTGACATGTACATATAGGGAGAGGGGCTAATCGTCTGTATCATTATCACTTTAAAGCAAACTCTTGCAAAGGACATGTTTATAAAAAAAATCTGCTGTAAAAAATTATTTTTCATCTTGTATATAGAGACTAAAGTCTGAAAAATGCCTAAAAATATAATTAATAAATTGTTAAGAAGTATAGAAGCGCAGAGTTATTTTAATTTTTGCGATAATAAATTTGTCTCTATAAAAAGTCATCCATCAAAATATTATGTTTATATATAATTTTTTATTTTTTTGTAAAATATGGTGTAAATGAAATGTTTCGTGATAACTAGAAAAATTTTACTAAAACATTCTTTGAAACATTTTAAGATAAAAATCCTAATTAAAACATTCATAGATTTTTGAAAATAAAAAGTGAGATTATTTTTATCGATTTAATTTTTGGTTATGAATTCGTAAACATGTCCTAAAAATGTTAAAAAGGTTTATTTGAATATTTATTTATTTGAGGGAACTTTTTACTTTATGAATGGTTAAATATAAGACACACACACATAAAAGATATGTTTTTTTTTATTATATATCTTTTAAGTATGACATTATAAATAAGAATTATATATATATATATATATATATATGTATATATATACACACACATATATATGTGTATAAAAAATGTATATGATTACATAATGTAATTTTTATCAGTCTTTCTCAAATTTTTTGGCGTTTATTAAGATTTATATATATAATGTTGAAAATACAATGAAATCTATAAGTCACAAGAGATTCTATCCATTTATTTGTGTACATATGATAACGCGAGTAAAAAAAAAATCTACTCAGGTTTAAGTAGATAAAACAGATTCTATATCTCTAGATATTTCAGAAAGTAGTACTTGTACGACGATATCATGATACATACATATAAAACGATATCATGATACATACATATTTATAATGATATTTTGTGTGTATAGATTATAAATAAATACCTTCTCCGTTTATTCGACTTTATGCTCGATGATAATAATAATTACTTATATTATTGATGGCTTCTCTTGTGCATGTAAAAAAACAACCGATATCATAATCAAGAATCTCGTTTCCGCGATATATATGTATGTATATGTGTATGTTTGTGTGTGTGTGTGTGTGTATGTATATATCTGATTGACGTTTTAGATATAGAGCATCAACACATCGAAGTTTCGAACTGTAATTCATATATGAAACAATTGTAGTCTAATAAAAAACAAGAAAAAGTACAGCTTCAATTACAATAAAGTATTCGTATGACATTTGATATTCGTGGTATACTACTGCATTATTTTCTCAAGAATAAAGAAACAACGTACGGATTATAAATGTATTCAAATAATGTCGATTGTGAGAAATATAATATAAAATATTTTCGTTTACAAACGTGTACAATTTGTGTAAGATTGTTATTCTTTTATGTATCTCCTTCAAACAAACATATACGTCGAACATTTATGGTTTAATAATTGTTACCGATAAAAGATTTCAAGACAGTTTTGCGCAGAATAATTGTATTCTGACTTCAACAATGCTTGTGTGTTTCTAAATGTCAAGAGATCAATAAGATTGAATTACAATTAATCAATAGTTAGACTAAAGACATGTTATAATTTCGCAATTTTTTATAATCCTGACGTCTTTTATAATCTTAACGTCTTCCAGTTATACTTTTTTCCATTCAATTCCACACAGTATTTTTTCTTGATTCAGCACGTCAATTGCATTTTCATAAGTCTAACTTTACGGAAATACAATTTTGAGTTGCTTTACAATCGGTTTGTTAATACGATAAAATATACTTTTTTAAAATGTATGCAAATATACTAACAACGTATACAAACGTACTTATAAAAATAAATTAACATCAATATCTTGAAGAGAATTATTTTATATCTGCTTATATTCTTAACTATGTATGATTTTACAAAAAGTAGAAAATTAAAAACTGATTTTTTAAACTTAATAGAATTCTTAAAGATATATAAAAGAGAAAGAGTGTCATTATTGCTACATGAAAAATCCAAGAAACAAATGTAAAAATTGTTGGTTGTTCTTCACACATATAAGGTTCATAGATGAGAAATCTATGCACATAAATTAGAAATATTAGTGCGCACATTATGCACACACACACATGCATATTGTATATACGTATATATGTTTATTTTAAAACTGATGAATAGCTTATCTCAGAGAAAAATATAGTGTTAGATCTAACGTCATCTAACATATATTGGAAATCAATTTGCATTTCTGAATTTTATCTTCGAAAGAGAGCGTAATAATTGATATAAATAAAAAACGACGTCAAGAAGCGACGACGTAAAGTGAATAGCAACAGGTGCAAAGGTGAAGGTGATGATGAATCAAACTACGTAGAATGAATCAATATCATTCCCACTCTGTTGCATTAGTACAGAATATATAAAGTCATGGCTTCGTATAGAATATATAAAGTCTGTGTCGCCGATGTATTCGTAGGATAGCAGACTGACTATTAGAAATAAACGTTTAGGTAAGCGATTGTTACATGTAATAGCGATGTAACTTGGTCTTTTCTACATCGTGATTATTTTATTTTTCCAATTTATGTGATTTTTTTATTTTTTAAATTTATTTTACGTATGTGGCTGACGTTTTTTTGCGTTTTGTTCAAGAAGTGTTAAATCTAGAATTTCAACAGTTAGAATATATCCACGTAATATCTAGTAGATATCTAATGGAGATTTGTATATAAAATGTTGTTCCGCGTGTGTGTAGAGATATATATTTGTAGATTTTAGTTTAAATATTTGTTTTAATGATTGTTTTATATATAGTGTTTTTTTAAATCTTTACTTTTTGATAGTTTTTTATAGTTTTATAAACAATTTTGCAACATACATAAGAGTGTTAGTGATTATTGCCTGTAATAGAGCTGTTTATTTTGAATCTATTATAGATCTAAAATATATATATATAAATCATAGGAAATAAGCACTTTAATCACTTTAGTAAACACTGAGAGAAAGATTTATGCTGAAGCCGATATATCTTAATTTATAAATATTTATTTACGTATTTTTTTAGATATTTAACAATAAAACAAGCACTTTTATAAGTAGCACTCTCGCTGTAAAATATTTTTGTAAAATATTTTTGTAAAATATTTTTGTAAAATATTTTTGTAAAATATTTTTATAATATATCTGTTATGGAATTCTTTTCAATTTTTTTCTCTCTTGATATTTCTGGTTTACATTGCAATTTTACAATCTCGAGAATTGTTTAATCTTCTTTATTATTTAAATAAACTTATTTTGTAGCTATGAAATTCGCTGTGGTGTGTTTGTTCGCTGTTTGCGCAATCGTTTACGTATTCGCACGACCGGATGGATATACTAATAAATATGATAACATCGATGTAGATCAAATTCTTCGCAATGACCGATTGTTAAAACGATACACTGATTGTTTGCTAGACAAGAATAACGTCAGATGCCCGCCTGAAGCTAGCGAATTAAAGAGTAAGTATCCGTTAACAATAAATAATTGTAATAAAATATTCAAGAAATTTTAAATTGTAATAAAATGTAGCTTTGTTACTTGCATTGAGAAGAAAAAGCGCACTCATTCTCATTTAAATGAACTACATGATTTTCCATACTTAATTTCCGTTACAGAAGTCTTGAGCGAAGTTCTGGAAACTGGGTGCACAAAATGCTCGGAACATCAAAAAGAAGTTGGGAAGAAAGTGGTAAAGTACTTGTCATCTAACAAGAAAGACATATGGAACGAATTGAAAGCGAAGTATGATCCAGAAGGAAAGTATGAACAAAAGTACGAAGATCTGGCTAAAAAAGAAGGCGTCGAGATTTAATTAATAATCGAGGCAGACAAAAAAACAATACAAATGTATAACGCGGTGTTAATTATTTTAATTGCCTTATACCGTCTTTCTAACTTGATGCGATTAGAATGTAACACACGCGCGCGCGCGTATAAATGCATAAATAAAAAAAACTTCATCAATATGCGTACGTGTCATGATATATTCCGCGCGCGTTTATCGCGTCGTTTATACAATCCAGTGTACAAAAAATCCCCTGGCACTCTTCATTTGAATCTTGATTGTGCGATAAAACTTTGTAAAAACTTCACTTTGTCAGTGGAAGATTACCGTTTATATGACATGTTGCAGTAAAAAGTAAAGAATGATATAGAACACGATAAAAATATAATTAACATTTTAGATTTCTCGATTAGTCTACTATTCTATATCGATACAAAAGTTTTGTTTTCAAAGACATTTTAATTATTATACCAGTAAAATAAAAAATACACGGTTCTTCGTAAACAGCCGCGCGTTTCTTTAGCTATGAAACATTTATTTCTATTTATCTAAAAGTAATCTAAATTTGCCTCGGGATCGTCTTAACCAGTTAAAAATCATATTCTTCTGTGTCGTCGTCCGTTTCACCAATGTCCGCGCAAGCGTGGCAAATCTTACCGACGTCCTCCCAGCAGTCAGGGCAATGGACAAAAGGACATCCGGGCGTCGTGCACCTACGAAATAGCGGGCCTTTTCTTGGCTCTACTTCGCCGCAAACGAGACATTTGTGACGCGCCCAGGCGAAGAATATCAGCCAACCGCAAAGCACCGGCCAGCGCAGCCTCAAAGCAAGCCACGGATCTATCTCGTACTCCAGTCGACGAGTTCTAATCAGAGTCTTGACCTTGGCTCGCATGAATCTGACAGTCAGAGACTAGAGGTCGTTTTAATACATATCTACATATCTATAAAGATTATTTCGATATTCAAATTTTTCCTGATCCTGCGTTTGATCTTATTTTTACCTGGCGTATCCGAGTCTGCGTCGCAAAGTCTCGTTGTAGAGATAGAGTATGCGTCTTTTCTCGCGCTTTCTGTAGAAAAACGAGCAGATTACTCGACGCAATCGCTGAGTGTAAGCAGCAGTGAACAATAACAACCAGATGCCTAAATAGGTCGAATAGATCTTGAAGATTACGCGATTCGATATTCTACTGGCTCTCGGTAAACACGCGCTGTTAGACACCACGGTCTTTACTCGTCTTTTTACATTGAAACCGCGAACAACGCTACGTATCAAAGTAGCTATTACTCCGATTCCGCGAACTTCGAGAGTCAAATCGTGATGACCTGCCTGGACAGAATAAATGCGGAATTAGCCAGAACGCGAAAAATATCAGAAAGTCGGGAATTTTGTACCTGAATATATTTCATGTGAGCGTGTCTTTTAACCAAGTCGAGCGCCTCGAAGAACAGTCTGTCCAGCAGTATAAACGTAGTTACGCTAATCATCTCGAGAAGTAGCTTTACCGTTTGACTGGTTAAATGCACCCGCTCGAATTTGCTCGGCCGTAGATTGTACGGATCTACAAACTTTGGTCTCTCGATTTTCTTCAGTGGCAGAAGAGTTAGACTACCACGAGTCTTGCGTCTCGCATCAATCTTTCGGAAATACGAAGTTACGTACACGTTGTCGTGCTCGATATCAGTTAGATATTTGTCGTGATACGTCTGAGCATTCAGAATTACTCTCAAGAAAATAAATGACAGACATCTATATAGAATTATATAAAATTTATATAGAATTATTCTAAAACTACAAACATACACATAAAATGCTCTTTTTTTTTACACAAGTGTTTTCTCTACTTTGTTTTAAAAAAAAAAGAGTTTTAGCATATTCGTGTTTCTGGAAGTATCAATCTATTTTACCTTTTGATAATCATCATCACAGACTCGAAGATCTTCTTACGCGTATTGAACGTATGCATCACGTCCTTAGCGACGTCCGTGGCATCTCGGAGATCAAGAATTATCGGCATCTTTTTCATCTTGAATTGCAGTTTTGCATCTTTAAGACTTTGACCAAATGTATTCCTGGCTCCTTCATGAAGAAAAGACAATACTTTCGAAAATGTTACGAGAAGATAAAAAATGTTTTTCTAAATTTTTTACTGATACGAATTAGATTGACTCGAATGTGATAGGTATGTAAGAGAGTTATCACTTTACTTTTCAAAGCAGCATAACCCTCGCCGATGCCAGAATCTATTTTTCCCTCGGGATCACAGATGTTGGCGCCACCGAGGGCCTGCACCAAGTTGCAAACAAAAGTAAGCTTCATCGGCCAGCACAACAACCAGGCTGCGAAGACCGTCACCGTGTCGTAACACTTGTCGTAAGCATCGCTGAACATGTCCCTGAAAAATGTCACATTAACCTTTTCTCACGAGAAACCTGATACAAAGCGGAAACAATAAAAGTGTAAAGAAGTATACGAAGCTGACGTCCGATTACAAAAAGTCTCGTCTGATGCTATTGAGATTAATTCTATATGCGTCTTGCCTGCACCGTTCAGCGCCACGGCTAAGCTGCTCTTCGCAGCGCGCCTCGATCTTCTTCTTGTACTTCGCTTCGTAAACATCCGCATCGGACTTCGCCTTCGCGATCTCTTTCTCATGTTTCTCCTCGATCTCGTCGCTTCGCTTCGTATCGTCCTGAAGCTCGTCCAAATAGTCGTTCTCCTCTTTCAGCCGTCTCATCTCTTCTTCGCCTTCAATTTCCTCAACTATCGGACTCATTAAATCTCTCACCGAGGATAAAGTATCCTTCATCTCGTTTGCATCCTCTCTCATAGCGAACACCGCCTATCGTTGGAAAGACTCGGTGATTATATACGCGATAGTTTTGCATAAAGTTATGTTACGTTAAATCTTGTGAAATTTTACACCTTATACTTTAATATTTTAATATCAACAAACGCGTAAAAACGGACACCTGCTGGAAGGGCTTGAACATGAGATCGTAGCGCGTCTTGGTAAGATTTTGCGTTAGCTGCGTCGTACAAGCAAAAGTTCTTACTACTTCTTTAGCGTTGTACGTTAAATTAAATATCGGTCCCGCTATGATATATCCTATGATGAGCGCTCTTAAAACGTTGCGTCCCGAACGACCAAGAAAGGTTGGAATTGTCAAGAGAGAGATGCATCTTATCTATTCAGAGCAACAAAAATATACTTATCTCTCTCTCTCTCTCTCTCTCTCTCTCTCTTTTAAACAAGTATCCACAAAAGATGTGTGATAAGCTTTTAGTAAAATTGGAAAAAATTACTTGTATCGACGATGCACATCCTATTGATAACATTGCGGCAAGAATGGATCCTAGAATGATACTAGTATATGCGTCAAATTGTAGCTCAACAATTATGCCCTCGTACAGTGCGATAGCTGCGACAAGTCCGAAGAGAAATCCGATGAAGGCTCTCGCTTTTCGATGAGTTCCGATCGGATCGTAACAGATATGAAACAGGGTCGGACATTTTTTCAGATAGTATTTCAGGAAATCTTCACGTATTTCTTTGATCAGACGGCCACAACGATTAATCCGCTCCAAACCCGGCATTGCTTTTTCTTTTTTTGCAAAATCAAAAGTCCTTACTGATAAGCTACTTTGCCATGGATTATGAAACGCGACACTTTTTTGGCTAATCTCTGAAATGAGGCGAGTGTCAGTCAAGTGAAGTCGATTTTTCTTGATTGCATGCAACAGTTTTTTCTAAATATTTCAGAGAATTTTTTTTGTAGGCTGTTCAAACGCGCATGCGCAAACATATATTACTGTACTTGAAAATAATATTATTATCATTTACACGAGATTCTCTGGAATTTTAGTTTTGCATCTTTAATAAAAAAACAATAAAAAAACAAAACAAAACAAAATACGACATTTATTTCAATTTCTAGTAATTTATACACAAGGACAAAATTCTTTAAAGAATTTAAATTAACAAGGTAAAGAAATTTTCCAGAAATGCATAACAAGACAGACTGTGAAACAGTCATCTTTTATGCAAGTTCTCTTAATATCGAGGTCGCATAATCTATATTGCTCGTAGAATAAGAAAAAGGAATGAAACACAAGAATTCTGTTCACGTATAGCGCGTAAATTCTTCGTCGGCTATGTAATTCCCATATTTTTGAATGTGAACGAAGACCTTCAATAATTTGCTTTACAAGGAAAAAAAGAATTTGATACATACTACACTTTCTTACTGTCGCGGCTAGCTTTTTCTCTTGCAAAGTGATAAATTAATGAAGACTTATTTTTTTACACACATACATATGTATAACAATTGTAAAATCATCTTTCAAGAGAGTCAATCAAATATATTTAATATTGTATATGTGTGTATAATTATGTTAAAAAATATGATATATATTAAAATATAAATATAAATTACAATATAAATTGTACTGAAAACAATAGTCAACATTTGTCTTCTTTCTATTATTATTCATATACTTAAGAAAAAATATTATTGCAGAGAAAGAACTAGCTTTAAAAATAAAATAACAAATATAGTAAAATAATATCAATAAGAATTTTTGCGTCGTAAAAGAACAAACGTCGACACAGGAAACGGCTTCATCGCGTATATTTTTCTTGAAAAAATTATAGCGAGGACGCACGAGAAAGATTTCGTGCAACTAACGAACCGTGTCCAGTCCTTTATAAGACATTCGAACTAATGAGCTTCGCAACCAGTGTGAATCGGGAGCAGCGCATCAATCTCGTCAGGTACATGATGGAGCATCTAGTCGTTGCTACGCTCCTTACTGTGTGCACCTTTCCGTTTTTCGTTCACGCCGAGGAAGTGCAATACTCCACCAAGTTTGATAACTTGGACGTGGACAAGATTATAAACAACGAGAGACTGCTGAACGGATATGTGGGTTGTCTGCTCGATCGGAACCCTTGCACGCCGGACGCGGCAGAACTCAAAAGTAAGTAATTTACCGTAAATGGTGAATCCAATCTTTAAACTGCAATAATGGCTACTCAATACGATTGTTATTCTATCCTGAACGAATATAATATAAAGAAGTACGTAATATATTGTCAATAAAAGTTAGAGCAAAAAAAATTTTTCTTAATTACGCAAATAAATGTAAATTAAAAGAAGCTTTTTTGTTATTAGACTTATAAAAACATTAATATTATTAAATATAAATTAATAAGTTCTGTGTGAAATTAAGATTCTCGTAATTTTTTATTGTTTTTTAACCACATATTATATAATAACAAATTGCAAATAAAATATATTTTTTTCAGAGAATTTGCCGGATGCTTTGGAGCACGATTGCGCTGGATGCAGTGAGGCACAAAAGAACGCGGCTGACAAGATCTCTCATCATTTGATCGACAACAAACCGGACGATTGGCGACTACTAGAAGACAAGTATGATCCTACCGGCGCATACCGACGCCGTTACTTAGAGAATAAATCAAGAGAAGATGGAAGATTCGATTAAAATGTAAAAAAAAAAAAAAACTATCTCTTCCACCAATGATTTTGACTCTGACCATGGCCATCTTTCGGATTTGATAGCTCGCCGTAATCTTTGTCACACGACAATTTCACTTTACATAACGAATTGCGTAACGTAAAACTCTGTTCTATTTGTCCTTCATCATTGGAGGTTTCTTTTATGTGTATTGAAAAAAAGATGTTTGAATTTTTTACATAACATTTTTGCATTAATGCACAATATATTTTCTTACAATAGAGAACTTATATTATCTACTTGATTGATCTGTGTATCTACTTAATTAATTATACATGATTAATTATACATATATGTATGTTTTAAAAGAGAAAAGAGCGTGCACAAATATTTTAATTTAAAAATTTTATTTGTTAAATATTTGAAATTTAATACATATATATATTGTTAATAACAAATTTTTAAAATTACTATACATATATATATATACATATATATTTAATAACGAGTAAATTTATTGTATTTAGGGAGAGTAAATGTCTTTTCATAAGATAATTTTCACGTATCTTATATGTACAATAATATTTGAATATTGATAATAATATGTGTCACTATAATTCAATCATTTTTCACAATGACTTAATTAAAAATGTATTAAATATTAATTAGTGATATATAGTGTTAAAAAATTTGCTATGTACAATTATAAAGTTTGCACGTAGAGGTAGGCGAGACGATTTACACTTGCATAACAAAAACAATATAATATATAATTCTGTATAAAACAGAATATAAATTTTGTTTTTAAGATATAAATCTCTTTAATGTGTTTGGTTTACAATTTATTTAATTCCAATTTTGATTACAATTTGCGGTATATTTCACATTCTAAGTAATATAATTGCGGTCAACAACGTTCCAAGAATAATTACACTTTTATATCATGTCTCAATTTTTTGCGATCAAACATTTACATATAATGACATGTAAAACGACATCTAAATTTCTAAACAAATAATACTTTTTCTAATCATTAAATGCATATATATGTGTCAACACATACACACACACACACACACACACACACACGACCAAGCTTGTTATTCCAACTATTTTCTCAGCTCATAAACTACACGCAATCAAACCAACTTGCATCTTGCAATTTTTATGAATTTACTTATAGATAATACACCTTGTGTGCATTTTTTAGTATGTTTTCGAATTATATTACATCTTCTTCTCTCTTATTGCCTTTTATCTTAACATAGGAAATTTTCTATTATTATCATACAAAAATTATCATCTCTTTTTTTAATCTCTTCTTTATCGATAACTCGATATGTGTGCAAGTACTCGCAATCATCGATAGGTTCCGCACCGTAATCTTTGCGCGCGTATATGATGCCGTACGTAGTTGTATTTTTTTCAGATGCCATCGATTTTACGTGATTTTATGCGTCGAAAACTGAGAAAAAACTCTTTGTTTTATCTTTTAAATTTTGACCACTAGTTTCTTTGTCTCTCTCTCTCTTCTTGACAAATAGAAAAAACTTTTTCGTTTCTTGCTACCAAAAGAAACGGAGTACAAAAGCAAAATCTCGCAGGCGATCTTTCAAGAAGTTTCAGATTACTAAAAATATCTCGGGGATAGTTTTGGCATTTGATGCAGGTGGTCATCACTTTAGAGACAATTTCTCGTGCAATTCTCTGAAAAGCTTTGAAATAAAGGAACAAAAAACCAAAGATGCCCGCGTAAAGTCGGCTATCTACGGTAAGAGGAAAAAGAGAGAAGGAGAGAGAAGGAGAGAAAGAGAGAGAGAGAGAGAGAGAGAGAGAGAGAGAGAGAGAGAGAGAGAGCAAATCTGTTCGCACGTGTGTAAAATCAAGAGTTAGTATCTGCAGTATCTGCAGGAGAGAAAAAGAAAAATGCGTAACCGAGTTTTTCGGGCACGTCAAAGACACGAGGAAATACAGACGAAGTGCCGCCAATTGTTAGGTCTGTGACGTGCGCTCACAAAAAGAAAATCGTTAGGATTTATGAAGAACGAGATGAACAATTGCCGCGTAATTTATCAAGATTTTTAGCAAGTCACGTCGTTTCCTCTTCGATAATTCCTTCCAGAGTTCTTCGGGAAAGAATTATTAATCGGAGAGCGACTCAAAAATTACCAAAAATTACACACCGATAACAGATAGAGATGACGTCATTCTTCAAAAGCTCGAAAACGATTTTGGATTAAAAGAGATGTAGGCGAGCAGCTCTTGTGATTTGATCCTATATATATACATATATATATGTGTGTGTGTGCCGCACATGTACACGCACGGATGTGTATGTATGTACATGTGCATACACAAATACATTCTCGTCCGCGAATGAGGAACGCTTGCACACCTTCTCGCACGGTAACAGGCAGGCTATCATGGTTATTAAGGAAACAGACGAAGGAACGAAACGAAGGAACAAGCGTGTTGGGTGGTCTCGCCCCGCTGTTTATGGGGCACTGCATCTGCTGGCCCCGTATAACCCTCCGCGAGCAAGCGCGCGACCTGTGTGGTCCCTACCTTACGTCCGACTTTACATTCGATTCACTACTTGCTAATGGTAGCCGCATTAGCATTAGGTGCCTGCCTGTCTGTCTCTCCCATATGATATGCCGCGACGAACGAAACCTGCTGTTGTGCAATTTTTCGTCACCGGCTCTGACGAGAGTATGTGCCAGAGATTGGCTGGCCAGCCGGTCGCGGCTGCTGCTGCTGCGCGATTGAGATCGGGATCGAGGTCGGATCGCGGCTTTCCACACGCTATTCGACACATTTCAGAATGCTGTTCTTTCGAGAGAGATTCGCGAAATAAAATTGGTCAATTAATCCGTAATTATAACGTCGTCAACGTGTAACACACATACAGCATCGACATCGATCAGACTGCGCGGTTCTTTGTTTTTCTACATGCAATCTATATTATAATAAATATTGTAATATATAAATACATATATATATATATATATATATATATTAACGTTTGACGTTTTGTGAGAAAATTTTCTTTCCGTATATTTATGTTGAAAAGAAAAATAAAAAATAAAAATATTGTAAACTTCTCTTCCACTTTCCTCCACCGCAAATAATTATTGATAATACAAGAAAAAATCAAGTTGCTAGCAATCTTTTTGTTCCGGAAAGTCGGCTTAATTATACGAGATAATTGGTCTCAACGATAATTACATGGCTGTTTAGTATGGAATATCGTATAAACAGGGATTTCTTTCAATATCTTCATTCGAGGAATGTAAACGAGCGTTTTAAGCGAGGTTCCGCGTCACACATACACACGTGCGCGCGCGCAAACGTGTATACTTAAACGCGTGCGTTAGTGAATGCGTGCAACGTGCTTAGCGTGGTGGTAAACGAGGGGCCTCGATATGACCGTGTTAGCGATTGGTCACGGATGTGGGTGCGCCATATGTGCGACCGTTTCAAGCAGGCTACCTGTCTTTAGGGTGGTAATGGCAGATCGCGGCTTTTGACGAGCGATAATGATTTTAAAAATCGAACACCCTTGTTATACGAACGAAGAAAGGCGAATTGCTTTTTATAATGCACACGTTTTCTCCAGTCGAAAGTGCGCATTTAAATTGAACCGCGACCGACTGTACAAATGTTTACATGCGTATCTCTTTATTAATTTGAATACGTCATATTTCAAATTATTTCACAAATGTATTGAAAATTGTTAATTTTATACGAATAATATAAAAAAAAACATTTACACACCATTTGTAACAAAATGTAGGTATATGTGTGTGTGTGTGTGTGTGAATAATACATATAATTTTTAGTACATTAAATATAAATACACAACATTTGCTTATCTAGTTTTGATAGATGTTCGATAATAACAATGACGATGATCGTAATAACGATCGTTTGAAGGAGAAGCTTGCTTTTGCATCGGTCTCGTACCGTCACAAAACCATTGATTCAGAAGGTCGAATCTATCCGCTAAATCCGGCCGTGCGGCGTCATCGTTGCTACCGCCTGCGGGGTGAAAAATACTTGCGCGGCCAAGCATGCCCGAGTATACCCCGATCGGTCGGTCCGACCGAGAAAGAAGGCATCGATCTCGCCATTGATCGATCGGTGAGCCAAAGCCCTGGATAAGATACTGTCGTCATTCTCGTCCTGTCCTACTCATCGTTCGGAGTCCGGCAGACCACACGCGTCTTGTCGCCTTTCTCTCGTCCTTTCGCAATAGATCCGCTCTCTCGGTTCACGTCGGTCTATCCGTGATAGCGATACTTGAACGTTGCATTAATCAACGACCACGTATATCTGTAATGTTTATAGAGAGATTTCTCGCTGCAGTTCCTCCAATTTCTCTTTTAACGTGTAAAAGTGTCAGGAACTAGTTGTAAGTGAATAAAAAGTATTTTCTTATAAACAAACTGGTTTTTATTATTAATTTATATTTTATTTTCTAAAGAATATCATCGATCCGCGCTAGGCGTCGCGTAACATTGACGCTGCAAAATTCTTTAATATTATGAGGATATATTTATTGTCTTGCAAGGTCAAAGCACGTGCGCGATTCTTGTTTCTCATCGTGTTTGCAGAATCGGTTCTCGGAATATGAAGCGTTTGCGTCGCATTAAGATGAAAATTTCGGTCGCCATCGCGCGCGAGCGAACACTATCTTCAAGGAACGAGGACAAGAGACAACTTGTGACTTCTTCGGAGGATAAGACGGGTGGAAACGGAGGGGATATTCCCCTCTGCCAGAAGCGAGAGAGGGCCACCCACGTTGAGGGCGCAAAGGCGATATTTAGCGGAAGGCAAATCTCTCGTGGACCACCCACGTCGGCTCCTTGTCGCTAGAGTCTGGGCTACCTTATTTCAGGGTGCGCAACGTGTTGTTCCGTGTGTGTAGGTTCCGCAACACGAAATCGAACGAACAGACTTCTAGCGTATACATCGATCCTTTCAAATGTCAGCACGATTTGCAGGCAATTTCCGATTAGCTCGCTCCACGATATTCTCATCCTTTTCTGTTCGCGGGACATTTATTTGTCGTACAGACACACAGTGTGTCTGTACGATATATCGAGCAAATAATCTCTTTTCTTGATCTTATCATTTACATTTAAAATCATCGTTTATACATACTAATTTTATAATAGTTTGTATTTTTTGTTTTAATCGGGACATATATGTATACCTACTCGATATTGCGATATATTTTTGAGACGTCGCCGTTAAATTTTACATCAATCTTACTGAGTGTTCTATAAAAAAGAGAGACAAACTGTCTTAGGCATTCTGAGTATATATCCTGCTCGCGTCTTTTACACACATATGCGCGATATTACTTTACCTGGAGTATCGCGGACGACGTAGCAGTATTCTCTCGATCTTCTTTCTCTTCACTCTCCTTTTTCTCACTCCTCTTTCCACGAAGGAAAGAAAGGCGAGGCATCCCCCCAAAGGCATCGAGTAAAAGAGGGAGGGGAAACAAGACGAGCAAGAGAGGGTAGACCTCTAAACGGAGAAGAAGGAAAGAGAGGAAGAGGGAGAAGTTGACTACTTCCTTACGCAAGACGACTGCGTTCAACGGTGCGTGCACACGAGAGATGCTATCGGCCACCAAGACAGCACTCCGGACTACTCTGGACCACCCACCGACAAAATAATAAACACGGAATGCGACATACGCGTCCATCCGTTCGTACGTCTGTCCGTTCATCGTTCTGGCTCGTTCGCCGGCTCGCCGCTTCTGCTCGCTTTCTA
Organism: Pseudomyrmex dendroicus; assembly: GCA_014825645.1. Classification (NCBI taxonomy): domain Eukaryota; kingdom Metazoa; phylum Arthropoda; class Insecta; order Hymenoptera; family Formicidae; genus Pseudomyrmex; species Pseudomyrmex dendroicus. Next base: position 3,312 of record QVNZ01013196.1, on the reverse strand, counting down.
TTTCGTAGATATCATCCAAAGCGAGATCTTCTAGTGATCCGCCGCTTGCAAATTCTGCACTGCAATTATTGCAATAAGTAACGCAAAAACTAAATCCAAATAAAAATCCATAAAATTTTTCCTTTACCACGTATCTTCATGTAAGCATCGTAATGCTGATAAATCACGCAAACGAACATCGCTCGTTTGAAACACTCGTTTTATTCCGCGATAAGTTGGTGTATAAACGAAACTTAGCGACGAGACATGCAGAATGTAAAACCAATTTTCTATACAATTTTCTATACGATACATACATGTATATACAATGCAGAGATAGAAAATCAATAATATCATATACAATCAACTTATGTAATATAAAAGATATGCTAAAACATAAACTTGATAATTAAGTGTATTTTTATATCGGTAAAAATTTTCTTTTCTTTAATTAACACAAAATTACACAAGAAACGTACAATTTGAATGCTGTAGGTTGATTGGCGAGTCGTTTTTATCTCTTATTTTGATCTGTCTCTAGATGACAGACGCTATTTTCAATATTCGCGGGACCCGAAAAGATAGATTGATGATTCGACTGGATCGAGTATCCGACAAGATCGATCACCAGGTACCTTGATTCGCTGAGTCAACAAAGATAATGGTGATTACCAAAGAGGATAAGGAATATAGTGGTTCAGCACCGGAAGTCGCGACCTCCCGCTCTCTCGACACTGATAAACGTTCGTAGATAATCGTCCGGCCGTTCCAGTATATAGTTCGATAGTATAGATACAGAGATAACATATGATCATTCTATATAAAAGAGAATAGAGTCGATACCTCATTAAATAGAGTACTCAAATAAAGTAACGATTGAGATGTTAGATAAATACTTGGATAATTCCTTATCTGAAATGTATGATTATATTTATTTCTCTCTGTTGTAAATCACATGAGTAAAGGTAAAACTTAATCTTTTTGATGACACATTTATTATACACACACACACACACACACATGTATATGTATATATATAATAATTTTACACGTGTTATGTATGCTCACATAAGAAAAATAAATCTAAAATATTCATACATAAATATGTCTCAGGAAAGAAATTCGAGCGTAAAAATGTCAAAATACGCTGAGCTTGTTCTTATTATTATTTACATGAGACTCGATGGTCGTGTACTTTCACATATTTGCTTAATTTGCTCATTTCTACGCCGCGATTTTTTTGCGTCTATATATATGATCGGCGGAAGTCGTAAAAATCGTCAAGTTTTCCAATACTAGCTGATATTTTGTTTGCAATAACAATCGTCGCGATAAACACGAGAGATAAAAGTTTTTTTAAGTAGATATTTAGGAGGTGTGTTTTGACAAACATTATTTTTTCTAAACTGATATTTTGAATGTGATAGAAATACTATATATGTTTAGTATTGATGTGTGTTCACGGAATAAGATTTAATTCATAAGTAGATGAGACCAATTTATGAATGTGCGTAATCAGTGTCTTCCAATGTCCTTATTTTGTTATTCTACTTTATTTTACTTTGTTATTGTTACAACTGTATTCAGCCGCAAAAAGAATCCGGCAATCGAATTCGTTTTCCAAGCGGATTGTGACCGTCCGTTGGGCGTGCCAACAGTCAGTCGAAAACGTTCCAATTATTAATTTACCTCGCTCGCAATAATCAGCGCGTATGCAGCCAACAAGTGCAACGTGTTATTTCACATATAATGATGCTGCTATGCACGCAAACGCGCGTAACCATTCTACGGGACGACGACATTAAGCGGGGACCGTCGCGGTTCTACCGTCACCATCATCTCCTGGAGGCAATCCGTGTCGAGAGACTCTTTCTCGTCTTTGCTGCAGCGTCGAGCATGAAAAAAAGAGAAACATTAAGAAAAAAAAAAAGATTATCTACTTTTCCACGTAAAAGATATTATTGAGGAAAAAGATAATTTTACGTTCTGCGAGGTCGATTATCGTCCTATGGAAAATAATGAGCGTTCTTTTTTTGATGCAACGACGATTCGCCAAATGTGAAAATCGTCGCTGTAATTGGACGCAGTCATCGATGAACGTGTGTAATAACTGGCGCCAAAGTCGAGTTGATGATCGACAACTGAAGGTTGGATGTAATAAGGAGTTGAATTGTGTAATAAGGAGTTGAGAGAATGACGGAAAAAACGATTTTTGATGACGGTGTTGAAGGACAAAAATCGGCGAATTAAGAGATAAATATTTCAGTCGTCATAGTCTCTTCGAAAAAAGTCGCATTAGAGTTTATATACGAGGTCTTTTTAAATGATGTAACAAATCTCATCATAAATAGCAGTGAAACATTGAAGAAAAACAATCTATTATAAGTAAGTAATGTTGGTCAATTTGAAAGTTGAAAGTCAATTGTTTGCATAAAATTTAATTAAAAAGTCGATTCAATTAGATTTATTCAGAATTAAGCGGAAGTTCTGAATAAATCTAATCTTCGGACTCCGTTCGGCAGATTCCGACATTTACATGTCACTCCGTATATCTTGCTATGCGCGCAAATCGTGCGTGCATACTTCCGCGGTGGACTAGCTGGGTGGTCGACGATCACGGAATATGAAGCTTAGATAGCTTGTTCGTCTCGCGAGTTGCTCACGCGCGAGCGCAAAGTTGCGTAAGCGCGTACAACGCAGAATGGTCCCTCATGCGCGCTTATTGATTTAAAACAAGAATATGCGAAAAAACTAGGACATTAAGCAAATCAATAAATCAGAGATCAGCAATCTCTCAAATGTAAGCTACGTTCAGAAAATGCCTGTGTAATTGATTGGTTGATTTCTTTAATGCTTAAGTCATACAAATTGATAAGTATCAATATACACGGTGGGCCATTTTAATCTCAACAGCCTCGGAATAATAGGGGCCAACTATCTGTGCAATCAGATTTGACCTTGACAATAAATGTCAAGGTCATTTCAAGGTCAAAACGTTTTTTTTCTTATGGGAACCCATATTTTTGAAACTGGATTCGAAAAGAGCGGAAGATTTTACGTCCAGATACGTATCTAAGTTCAACATTAACGTGACCTTCATAGGTCAAATAAATCCCTAAAAACCAACCCTACTAAACCACAAGTAGGCTAATCCAATAGTTAGGTTAATCTAAAGACGAGCAGGCAACCCTACAACCACGTGATCGCTGTAATTTTACCCTGTTAGATTAACCTAACTATTGGATTAGCCTACTTGTGGTTTAGCAGGGTTGGTTTTTAGGGATTTATTTGACCTATGAAGGTCACGTTAATGTTGAACTTAGATACGTATCT
>QVNZ01013194.1:0-76528 GCA_014825645.1 Pseudomyrmex dendroicus | reverse complement strand
ATATATATATAAGACATATATATTTAAAATTGTTAATAAATAAAACTAATTTAGATTTATATATATATTACTTGATGTGTACACAGCCTAAGCGCATGCGCGCTCACGTCTCTTTTTGTTATGTTTATGAATACATGGCAGGTGAGAAAGCGAGAGAGAATGGCTCAGGTGAAAGAGGGTGGGGGAGCGAATCGAGTTGTCCAACCAGCGAGATGGTAGTCGTGGACTGCCCACCGCGGCCCATTGGCCGGGTTCATGAGCGAGCTATCGTATTATCGGCCGACTACCGGCCGATCTATCGCGCGCGTTCTCGAATCTACCTGCCTGCGAGACGCGCACCTGCAATCAATCGCGTGCGACTATCCGCCGCTCAATCGTGCCGTTTCGTCTCCACGAGCCTGAAAGCGCGGATAATTATTAATGCGAAACATTCGATCGACGACCGCTAGTATGAAAATCAGAACGGTCTATAACATAATTGGTAATCATGGTTGGTAATCATTGGCAATCTTCTACGGTGATTTCACAGAAATTCAATAAAAATTCAGATGCAAATCTGTGTATTGTAGAAGCAGAGAAAATCGCGTAAAATTATAACGATTAATTCTGTACAACCGCTAAAACGAGAAACACTATGTTTTGAAACAACAGGATGAAAAAATCATTACAAGCAGAAACTTACAGGAAATTGTTTTCATAGTCTGTCCTTTTTATTAAAATGTTATTTTTAGAAGGCAACACTATCTGTTAGCGTCTTGTATATTAGACACGTGACTACTCGATACTGTGAATGATTGAGCGACTAAAGTGCTACCTCAAAACAGACGCTGACTATCTGTTGGCTGTCTCGTCTGTATGTGTACGTCCATATGTTTTGATATTTCTAAAATAATTACTATAACGCATTGGCAAAAGGCTTTCTCGCGTCTTTTTTCATTTATCTTTTTTATATATTAAGCAAATATGACGTATGCATTTGATAAATGTAAAAAAATTATAAAATATCGCTTATGTTGTCTTTATAAAAATGTTAGTACTTACTACACTCTTTGTTTCTAATTTCTAAAATTATTGTAATTCTATCTATGTATACTTTTGAAATTTTATTCCAAAGTGTTACATATATTCTTTGTTGTGTTGTATAAGAACAGAAAAAGATAAAAACACAGAATTATCTGACAGTTTTGCAAATGAGAACAAAATTGTTTCTTCTCCTACTGTGTCTTTCTTATAAAGAAAAACTTAATATATGCGCCCAACATGTAGCACTTCAAGGAAATGCACAAGTTCGGAAGACGTGCGATTGGAACGAACGTTGCGTAGGAGCGTAGAAACGTGGAACGAAATTCGTGTCTCTCCGGTACTCGGCTGAGGATCACGAGATCGAAACGACAGAGGGAAAAAGAAACACGAGCGACGGCTGCCGAAGAGAGTGCGCAAGAGGGCGAAGATGGGAAGGGCAAAGAGGGTTCCTGCCGACTTACAAATTATACGCGCTCAACGAGATTTACGGGTGACGCATTGAGCGAGACCATTGTCCATCCTCGCTCACTTCTTTACCTCTTTACTCTTCCACACGATCGTCTTTGTCCTCTCGTGAATCGCCAGTTCTCCTCCAACTCCTTCGCGAGTTTCTTCGTTCCCAGAGGAGCGCGTGAGAAAGACAGAAGGACGCGGAGAAACGCAAGCAGACGAGAACGAAAAGGAGATGGAGCAGTGTTCGTCGTGAAAAAACGGAGGAATGCCGATCGACGAAAGGGAATCCGGTTCCAATCGGATAATCGGGTCCTCTCGCGAGGACTCGCGAGAAGAGCGTAATGCGCGACTCGCGATGACGAACGATCGTACGAGCGACTGATTTATGAACCGCGCGATATTTTTGGAACAGAAAATGACATTCCGTAGAAATAAGATGACGTCTCGCCATCTCGACGGAAACGTATTTTTGTGGATCTTTACTATCTAATTTTATATACATAACATTTCTCTATCCTGTAAAAACTTTTCAGTCTTTAAATATATCATGCACACTGACATCTCAATTAATATTTCAATATGCTTTTATTCGAGATATAATGTAACAAAAAAATAGAAAAAATCATAAATATATTAGTGCATGCATATGGTTCTGTACTTGTTCATTTATCGAAGCGAACAGCATGTGTTCGCTTTAATAGTATTATAGTAGATTAACTTACGCGATAGGTGATAAACAAAACATGTGTATATGTATTCGTGCGTTCGTTCGTGCGCGCGCGCGCGTGTGTTTGTGTATACAGAAAGAGAGAGCCAAGCATTTTCAATCTGACTTTAACTATTTGTTATCAAAATTGCGCTCGCACACATAATCCTCTTAATATATTTATCAAATACTCTGTGAAAACGACAATTACAACAGGTAAGAGTAAAAAAACAATAAGATGAGGACTCTTAACGTTCTCTAGGCTGAGGAATCCACCTTAAATCGAAAACAAATATTTAACCATTCTGGAGAAGCATTCCTTTTCACTCCTATAAGAACAGCCTCTCTTTTCTGCACTATCAACATTAGATACATTAGATATACAAAGAAACTAGACACTAACCATGCATGATTTATTGATTAAATACAATTTATTTAATCAAATAATTTAATGCATATCATTAATAAATTAATCGTGCTACTTAATTGTATGATACAGTAAATAGTAATAATAGTAATTTATATTAATAGTATTAATAGTATTAATAGTAATAATAATAGTATTATAATTGCAATAATAGTAGTTAAACACGCGGACATCTTTGCGTAATAAAATAATGAAACACATTTGTTGATGCACGCAAAGTTCACGCTAAGCTCGTTAGATATGTGGTCCGGATGCTGTAATTCCAAGTGACACGGACACGATAACGTTTTATCACCGTGTAAATATTTGCATAATAAAGTAGAGAATATAAAAAATGTTACCGTTATCTAGTAATTTATTATTCTCTGTCAAGATAAATTGAAATTCAGTCATAACTATCAAAAATTATCATGTAATTTCGCGTTTTACCGATTGTTAGTTGATACGTTCAATATTCTAGAGTATCGTTTGTCAACTGCGACTAAATCTCGGCAGGCATAAGCAAATCTAAAATAGCTTAATAAATAAATAGGCATATTTGCTTAGAGTTAAAAAAATAAGGAAATATTTAAACAATGCGTTTTATATTGCTTCAAAATATGTGATAAACAACTTATAAAAAGCAAAATAAAGCTATAAAATTTGTTTATAAGAGCATAGATAACTACCAAAGAAAGATTTAGTGCTTGTTACTCATCTTCATGTACGCACAACACGTACGTAATTGATAACCCAGATGACGCGTTACGAAATTGGGACACTCGTCAGTTCTTCTCGTTTATTATTATTAGTGTTGAGCTGTCATAAAGTCTTCTGCGGTCCTATATAATATTCATTATAATATGTTATTGCTATGTGTTGAGCTGAAATATAACAATAAATCAAACGGACAATATTGATATTAAATATAACAACTCTCTCTCTCTCTCTCTCTCTCTCTCTCTCTCTCTCTCTCTCTCTCTCTCTGTACACGTGTGTGTGTGTGTGTGTGTGTGTGTGTGTGTGTGTGTGTGCGTGCGCGCGCGCGCGCGCGTGTGTGACAACCTTCTGCTATGTAACAAATTGTCATCAGATTGTCGTAGCTAATAAATGAATATTTGATTAAGAATTTAACATAAGCAAATAACTTGCATGTGAATAAAAAAGAAAGTGTAAACAAAGACTGAGATATGTCAACGAAATATCGTAAAATATATTACATCATATATTACATATGATTTGCATTGCAATATATGTCACGCAAAGAATTTTTTTATTCCCCATTTTTTAGTGCAAAAAAATGGTTTACTATGCCGTAAACATGACTTACGTTTGTTTTAACTTTTGCTTTTATAGTCGTCACGTATTACACACTAAAGATACGCTGAGCTATTACATATCACTCTTTTCGATGAAAAAAGCGAACATACTGTTATTCCAAAGGTAACATTGTGACAAGCTTTAAGATAATCGTACTGAAAATAGTGAAGCAAGAAACGTTTTCATTTACCACATATCGAATTCATAAACTTTCCGCAAAAGTTTTTTTGTCTAATGTAAATCTCGTCCTCCATAAGATAAGTGAAATTCAAAATTATAAAAATACATAGCACAATTCAATAAACGAGTAATAATGAGTCAAGCGGCAAAAATATCTGCTTATACCTTAGTAACAAAAAAAATTATAGAGAACTTTTAACCTATTTTGACTTCCATTCCATTAGGCTTAATTTCAACTTAACATATAGATTTGTAAGAATGTAGTAAACATACGTTGACAGTAGAAGAAGCATGGAAGAACATAATAAACACTCACCAAAAAGAACCGGTAATAGAGGTGACAAGAAAAAGGCAGGTCACCACGAGAACGGGGCGCATCTCCATCCCCTCTGCACACTCGAAGATTACCAATCGTGTCTGCTTCTTCTTTGTCTGCTTTTTCTTTGTCTGCTTTATACACTGGTAATCGATGGAATCGCGACGAAATATCACCTTCTTCTAACTGATAACAAAGTCAAGTAGTTCATCGATGTCTCTCTCTCTCTCCTCGATTTTGAATGCACCTTGTGATACCGACTGTTAGCACGCAATTGACTCACTGTCTCCACTGCGCGATTTCTTATCAACTCGTCTAAAAGCAAAACTTAACATTGCAACGTACATTGCTCGCAGAACGCTGTGGATCTTCTTCAGACTTGTTGATTTGATGATGTTTCTGCAGTTCTGTGATTATAAACATTAAATTTTCGTTAGAATCGATGTTGATGCAAGAACACGATTGCTTATGAAGAGATCCACAAAATATCTTTCTTAATTGTCACTATCAAAAACTTATTCTTAATATTACGTTTCTTAATATGTTCTTGCGAAGCAAAAACATTTGTTCGGAATTACGCTGTAATGATCGCGACGCACGCTTGATCTTCATAATTTGTATCGCACTGAAGATATTTGAAGACTATCGGAGATAGTCACTTTGTCGAAAGAGAACATTTTTAAGATCGTGAAAAAAAAGATTAGCGATTCAAAATAAATCCGGAAGAGGAACGCCAACTTCTTCGGACTATCACTAGAACTATTTACTTCCTTTTTCTTCTCCCACCTTTTCTTCACCCTCTTTTTCTCTCTCTCTCTCTCTTTCTCTCTCTCTCTCTCTCTCTCTCTCGTTGATTCCTTTTTTCTCTCCTGTCGAAGTGTTCTTTTTATTTCTTTTTCTATACTTTTGTCTTGCTCCTTTCTGTTTCTCTCACCCAAAAACACCAACTATATATGACACAAATAAGGAATATAGAAAAGTGCTCTTTTCTTGTTACGTAGACAAAAACGCGTTGCGTTCCTACCAGAACTACGTCACCACAATCTTTGAGTGTTGCTTTACCCCCACCAACAGAGTTATGAGAGTAAAGAAGAATTGCCCCCACCAGCATATGTTTTCTTCTTCCTCTTCTTCTTCCTCTTCCTTAGCGGCACCAGCACCATCACTATCACCGTCACCACCACGACCGTCGTCGCGAAACCACCGCCACTGTCACCGGCGACGGATTCATTTTTAATTTCGTCGTCGATCTCTAGACGCGATCTCTAGAAAAGAGGCCATCCTTTTGAAGATGTTTTTTCGATCTTATGTTCCTCACAAACAGATCGGTTAAAAAAAAAAGTAAGCTCACAAATGTCAACGTGCAAAGGTGTAGGCAAAAGCGGAAGACGAGAGAGAGCAAACGGAAGGACGAAAATGACGGAGGGGGAAAGAAAGGTGGAAAACCTATGAGTTGGTGAAGGTAGGAAAATCCAGATGGTAGGGGAGATTGCGAGATTGGCCGTCTGCGATCACTTGCGAAGCGAAGCTCCTGGCCTGAACGAACTGTACGAGACTGTTGCGGACTAGGCAGGTGAGCGCCGCTCGGCGGCAACGAAACGCAACCGAGCCCCTCTTTTCCTCTTTTAACTCACCTACAAAACTCGTCGCCACAAGGAGCCGGCTCGTCGGTCGGTTCCTCTCTACTTGTGTCATGCCGCACTGCCTAGGATTCTACGAAGAGAAGCACGATCATGTCCTGCCGATTGTTTCGGATTTCGACGTTCCAAGATATTCGAAGCGATATAAGACGAGAATCACAAAATCACAAAAAGATCATTTTAGAGAACGTGAGAATAAGATGAGATGAAATAAGATCGTATAAATACATATATATCTGGTAAATAAATATATAAATATTTTTATGTAGTCAAGTATATTACGATTATCTCTGTTATTAAAAACAAACTTGCTCATGTTTGTAACAAATATTTTTTGTAATATTTTATACTCTACCTCTTTTTTGTAAAAATAATTAACCATAACAAAATAGCAAAATAGAATTGGAGCAAAAACTTGTGCAACGTAAATTACCGTATTAAAAATAGAAAACTCTTATCGAGAGATTATTCAGGGATCAATTCAACGCTTGTACATATCTTTTTTCTTTTTCTCTTTTTTCGAATGCCCTTCTTTATTCTTTCATTTTCGTAATAACAAATTTGCTGCACCTTGTAAAGTAAATCTCGCCCAATGTGTCGCTCTCTCTTTCTTTCCATCGCTCATTCACGTCAATAGATGTACGACAAAGAGACCCCTTTTACTGGATAATGAGTTTTCAGATTGAGAAGCGCCACTGAGAAAAGCAGATATCGATGACACTAACATTTTCTACGCCATCGTCCGTCTTCACGAGACATACGGGAACGGCTCCCACGTGTGCATGTATAAGAATAAATATATGTGCGTATGTGTATGTACATACGATTCAACGCGAGAGATCTGATCTCTTTCGTGGCCTTACCAATACACTCGAATACGATGCGAGTAAGGACTAATAACGGGGGTTCTGGTAAGTCCCATTCTGATGCTTTGTGAAGGCGAGCTCTTCGCTCTCGGTAGCAGTCTCTTGCCTCTCCCGTCGACTCGTCACCTTACCGCCAGTCTCGCGTCTTCCTCGCGCTTCGTTCTCTTTCTTCTTTCGACAGACGCAAACTGTTTCTTCTTCTATCTCGCCTCTTCCTTTTCTTACTTCTTCCTATATCATGCTGCGGGCACCATCGTAGAGGGCTATTGAGGACTTAAGCGATTGGCGTGTGGCTCGCTACAATCTTTTCATCTCCGCCGCTACGGACAAAGCTGCGCGGACGTTTCGCGACTGCACCTTTACCAGGTCTCCAGCACTTGACGTTTCAGAAAGTATCGATATTCCGAATTCCTATTACATCACAGAGCTTGATAATCGATACAGCTTCTGCTTCTAACGCGATACTTATATTTCGGCAGCAGTGAATTTGCCTTTTTGTTACATAAGACATATATACATTATACATAATGTATATATGTTTACTTTATAATCGAAGTTAAGTAAAAAAACACATCAAAATGCCTTACGTCTACTAATTCAACAAGTTATATGTGTAGTTGCATAGTATGTATTAATTATATTTTTCAACACATGTCACCATATATTATCAATCGTAAGTGTTGCAGCGTTGATCGAAATGATTGGCCTAGTTGCTTGACCACGAAGCCAAGCAGGTTAATTGCTTCGTTGACCGAAGAGCACTTTTGCAACAACAGCTTTCGATGTCATGACCATTCCTCGTTACTTCCCAGAATAATAGTCGAGAAAAGAGACTATGACCCAATTTACGCAATAACGGAAACAGTGCGTTTTCGCAGAAAAATGTTACTGATCTAGAAACATCTATTTAATTGTATAAGATTTATATGCAAAATTTTACATACATTATACATTTTTCTCTACAATTTCATCGTTAATGTGTAGGTACTTATTATTCTTTAACAAAAAATAATTATTTAATAAAGTAATTTTTTTAAAGGAAATCACAGTTTCAATAATCTTATTTCCTTATTTTAACTTTTCTGTCTAAATTTTTTCCATAAACGTTTCTTTTTTTGAGCGCACGCTCTCAGAAATGGAAGAGCTAGTTCATTGATAGAAACGATAAAAACGGCGATGAAAGAGCAAAGAAGATAAAAATAAAATACAACCGCGGAAAGAGAGCAGGAAAAATATTGCAGGAAGAGTCGTACAGCAGAAGAAGTCGTCTCGTGTGGTCATATCATAACCGGCGGACTCCGAGAACAGCGAGTAGTTTTAAGCGACGACGAAAGGATGGGAAAGTGCCTCGGAGGTTTAAAGAGGTCCGGCGGTGTGAGAGGGGGTTCAGCGGGGGTCCGTATTACAGCTCATTTAGCAGCGGGGTCCTATGCCCCTTTCTTCGGCGCCCCGTTCGGTTCAGAACAGGTTCACAGACCTACGGCAAAGATGAGTCCGTTTCGTTCCCATAAAGTTAGATCTCGTGGCACTTAGAACCTTTCGCCGCTAAACCTTTAATCGCATCTAGATTTGTACGCAATATTTTGCACGTACAAATCAAGAAGTGCAGTATGCTTCCTTTTTATTTAAATTTGCTGCGATAAAAATGTTTTTTCTATCCAAATAATAAACGTGCATATATATATATATATATATATATGTATATGTATATGTATTTTTATAAGCTTTCGGAAAGAATAGAAGTTTTCGATAAAAGCTATTTGCGTAAAATACAATTCAAATACGATTGAATTTTACGAGTTTTTCTTTGCGAGTCTTAAAAACTTAAGTTTTTAGCATCTTTTGTTTGTCATTCTCAAGGAAAAAATTTTATATAACAAATCGCTTTGCATAAAAAAAGCAAAAGCAAAAGTAGAAAAAACAAAATGGGAAGTTTTGACGCGTATCGGAAACGAGGAGAGAAAACGAGTATTTCTAACTCGTGACCAACACAGACGCAAAATAGCCAGTAATTTATGGGTGAAACTAATTACTGGGGAATGCAGCTTCTTCAACTCTTTTCTGTTCCTAAGACCGCAACTATACATCAGACCAGTTTTTAAAGAGAAGGACGATTGCTTCTCTTATCTCGCCACTTCTTGTTCCGTTTTCTTATCATCCCAATTATACTCCCTTGAGCATTCATTGCATTTATGCGAATTTTTTAATATTTGCAGTATTGCATAATAATTTCGCTCGCAATCGATGATTTGTTTGCATGTATATACTAATTGCAATTATCTTTTCTACAAAACTACTTCGTTTATTTATATATCAACACATAATGTGCAGAATACAAGAATACTTATAATATTTATGATACTGATGATATTTATAAAACTTTTGGTGACGCGATGTCGAAAACACCTTCCAAGTCACGAGAAAATAGTTGCAGCAGTTTTATACATATCGATGCTATTGATATTTTTAATTGTATAAATATTAACATAGCCATTTAAGTTTAGATATCTACTGAATATTCGATAAACAACACACCTATTTCTATAAAGTAGACGCGAAGATACAGAAGCAAGGATAATGAAGAAAGATCTATAGACATTTGTTGCCAAAAATTTCGCAAGACTGCGTTGCAGACAGTGGCTCTTGTAGCCGAGTAGACTGAATAGTAAGAGTTGAGACGTCATGTCATCGGTTCCACGACAAAGAAACAGCGAGACAAAATGAACTTGCTCGTTTTTCTGCATCTCGCCCGATTTATTGCATCTCACTATATAATCGACATTCCGACATTCTTTCTAATCTTTTCCTCTTTCTAATCTTCGCGTCGGAACTGACGTTTAGATGTAACTATTTCTAGTTTCATTTAAGAATGACATCAGATATCATTAACTTGGAGATACTTGACGCGATTCTGCTCGGTCTTCGTGCGATTGCAAGTATAAAAAATTGAGTTTGAATAATATAGCTATCGAGATGTTACCAAGGATCTCGCACGACATCGAAACCACTATTTCATCCAGCGGTGCAGTTTTTTTCCTTATTATCAAAGGAACCACCGCGGTAAGCAGTTGCGAAATAATGTTTGTAGCAGCGTCGTTAATACGCGGCAGATACCAATCAGCAGCCTGTTTTCTGTGAGTAATAAGCACGCTCTTACCAAGATGGAAACCGATTCGAGCGATCTTGAATGGGCATTTACAGCTCGGCGTGAGTTTTGCGATCAAAGTGAGTAAACAGATGCCCAGGTAAACGCGCCGTAGCAATTACACGGCATTTATGGAGTCTCTCCGCATTTCTCTCTCTCTCTCTCTCTCTCTCTCTCTCTCTCTCTCTCTTTTGGAGCCTACTCTCGAGATACGCTATGAAATGATTTCTCTGTTTCATTCTTTTTTTTTTTCTGATTCTTTTCACTTCGTGTGCATCCCACTCTTTTCACACATATCTCTATATCTTGTAATACTTTTTTTTGACGCAAATTTCTACAATAATAATTACAAGATAATCACTCGTAAATAATATTATACGATAAATTACGCGTGATTCACACAATCAGATAGATTGTCGATATATCGATGTTTACTACAAAGTAACGGAAGGCGAATATGTATTTCAACATGTCACAAAAAAGATAAAACACAAGGAAATATGCTACAGAGAGATGCGCTAAAAACTTTTGAGCGTGTTCCATGTTTCATAAAATCAATGCAGATATGAGGATAATATTCTACATGTCGTTCAAAATATTTGTCGAGTTTTGCTTTCATCGTGTATTCTTTAGAAAGTTTTTTGGTTTATTATCGGAAATTTTGTAAACATGATGTATTTATTTATTTACTTATATTATATACGTTATTAAAAATTATTAATTATTATAGATATTAATAATTGTAGATATTTTTCAACTGGAAATTGCTAAAAACAAAGTTGAAACGTCTTAGTTTTTTTTTATTGAGAAATTTGTTTATTAATTCATACACATCTTGCTACTGGTTTTGAAGCGCTTTAAATACATCATCAGTTTTGCTTTATTTATTTGTTCAAAATTAAAAATTTTTGTTTGTGTGAGTTAATATAAACAAACAATTAATATAAAAAATATAGAAAATAAAAATCTCTGTCGTTCTGCACAAAATCGAGATTTTATGATCAAGTCTGTTGTTGTGCTTTGCTAGGTGCCCAAAAGGTGTCTCGAGCCCATCAAAAGCGGGCTTGAGTCTGTGGACCGGCGTTATAATTTGAGGCGGTTTCAGGGAGGTCTTGGACCTGAGGCCCAAGCGGGTCCAGTTCAATGAAGTCATCAGCTAGCTCGGCTTGTATGCAGCGCTCTGTTATTACACCACGGTACCGCGGCACCATGGCTCTCTTCTTTTTCCTTCTTTGCAATAGCTTTGTCGATTTGTTTTGGAAAATTTCACGTTTATAGATTTTCTATAGATTTTTATAGATTTTGCGCAAACGCTGTTTTCAATCTTCAAGTTACGAAAATAAGATTCGTAACGAAAGGAGGCAATCGAAAGCTAATTGTTTAAATGCTCAAAATGTACGTATGAAATAAGTTAAAGCAAGAACAAAATGAAATTACATAATTCAAACATTTTATAATTATTTAAAGTTGTGGCTACTAAACTGGAAAAATACACAATTCTCTTTTTTATGTTTATAGTTTATGTTTTAATTAACAATTGCGTACAGCGATAACTACTGTTGATATATTTGGTAATTATATATATTGGCTAATTAACAACAAACAATTCTTCTGAGTTGTAAAAAAAGAATTGAAAGAGAGAGAGAGAGAAAGAGACGCGATAGCGAAAAAGAGTTTCTAATTAAAAATTTGTATGGTACTAGTCACAGTATTAGTACGATAACAGAACCGATAATAGAACCAATACCAAAACGATACACGACGAATGAAGAACGAGCAAAGCAAGCAGCAATTAGGACTATAAAGCAATTGAAAATTTCAGATAAATGTAAACAAACATAAAAGTAGGCACAACGACAGGTTCTCCAACGACAGGTTTAAAGCAATAGAAGAGAGATAAGCTTGCTAGGAAAATGTATATGTGTATATAAGCTATACGTATCTTGTAGCCGGCAGTAACAGAAAAATAGTCTCCAGATAGATATGAAAATCTGAATCCGTTTTTATCAGCCGCACCTTGATGAACGACTCGCTTCCATTGTGAACGGATAAAAAAACGTAGTTGTCGAAATTCTTGTTGCAAGAACGTGCAATAGCAATTACATTAATTTCAATCTGAATGATCGACAGAAAAATACATTATATATATCACTCATTATTTATTCGTATTTTAATGTCACTTTACATTTCTTACAAATACTTCTTTTAATTATCGTTTAAAAAATGACGGAAACTTTATACATGTATGTAATGACGTCAATTATGTATATGTATGTCATTTAGTGATTTGTTTATTATTATTTGATCACTGACAGTTACAAACTAATCCAGATGTTATACATCACGTAGCGTAGAACAAAAAAGAAAGAAACGTTCTCGTCAAGAGGAGACGGAGGATGGAAAAAACTCAGTCTGAAAGGATAGAGCAAACAATTAAATGCCGACGCAAACACCGTAACGACTACGTTTATTCTCTCACTGCGGGCTTTGTGGCAGGCGCGTTCGGTAAACCGAGCCACGAGGCCTATGGGCCTCCTATTACTCCTCTAAACGATTCCTTTTTTCTTTTCCTTCCTTGTAAGCCGGCTAGCGGCTAGCCACCTACTCGCACGGAGCTCGTCACGAACGAATCCACGAGGCGAATCGCTGAATGCCGACGGGAAGCGCGCGATGGTAGCGTTGAAGCTTCCACTAATGACGCGCCGCATCCCCAGACAATGCGGTCGTGGTTGCGTCAGCAACAACGTGTTTTTATGCTGCAGGGCCTGACGCAGTTCCCCACGTACAAGCCTCTCATAATGCAATGTTATTAATGGTCAGTAACGATAGGTATTAATCGCAAGTAATAATATTAAGAATTAGTGTGCTTGAAATATCGTGTCTTTGACATGCGACTCTAAGCCGAAGATTTCAGCTTTCATTATTTCGTAAAACTTATCTAACAAGTAAATTCGTTGTCATACAAAAACTGATATTTATCGCAACAAATTACTTGTGCAACTAAAAGTGAATAAAGTATACATCTGAATATTTTGCGATGTGTGAGACCATTACATCCGAGCTAAGTCTGAAAAAAAACGTAAAAAAACATAAATATCACTGCTTGTTGTAGGAAGAAACAATTGCGTGACCCAAACGATTATTGAAAACACGCGAGTGTGATATACAGAGAGAGAGAGAGAGAGAGAGAGAGAGAGATCAAAAAATTTCAGCCGAGTTGGAAACATTTTTGCCAATAATTTGTTTTCTTCAAGTAAGTTTCAAGGGACAAGCCAAAACTCAGCAAAATTCAAGACACGCGAGGTTAAAAGTAAAAAAAGCGACAGGAGAAAGCGAGAGAAGAGAAGAAAGAACGGAAAGATCTCTTACTCATCGCGAAGGCCCCGTTGCACCGTGGAGGCCTCCGGCACCAGCATTCGTGTGGATATTAGGGCGATTGTCGTGCCTGATTCGGTACGGTCTTGAAATAAGGCCCCCGCGGGCTGACAGCGGCGGCAAGGGGCTCCTCATACAAAGACGCGTAACGGAGCTCACCCTTCGACTCTTCTGCACGAGGAGTTCCTCTCCTTTCCTTACTTTTTTCCCTCTTTTTCACTCTAACGCTTTCAAGCAGCCTAATCTTCCTTTCCCTTTGAGCTGCTTCTTCTTCTTTCTCTTGACACGACTGTAATACAGTGACGTTTAAAGTAAGAAGAGTCTATTATTGAAAACTTGTTGATTTGTCTTGTTTTTGTAACACATGAAAGTGCTTCTTTAGTTAAGCACAAGCTATTACTTTTTATATCTTTATTTAATCGGTAGTGTTCGATCGGCAGTTGTTGACACATGTCACAATACAAGTGTCTTTTTCGATGAAATCAACTATGTATGTAGTAAGAGATTAGAACACAACCGACATTCCCCGGAAGATTGAGCGAGCAGAACAGGCAAGATTCTTTGCAAAGATCGAAAGAACGATGGTAGCTCTTTTCCTTACGTGGGCCTCACGAGGTTCTGTATCATCCTCCAGGCCGGCGTACCAGTCGGCATCGTGTGAAGTCCGGCCAAGCTATTATATCCCCCTTGACCGCCTTCGAGGTGTATATGCCATCCAGGCATTTCTTGAGGGGCAAAGACGAAGAGAACGAAGGATGCGAGGGAAAAGCTCTTTCTTTCTCACTCTCTTTCTTTTTCCTCATCTTCTTGCATCTCTCCTTAGTTTCTCTCTTCTTCTTTCGTTTATAATCGCTCGAGGAAGCGAAAGAGAATGCAGAAGGGAGAGAGAAGAGAGAGAGAGTTGTTGGATCGCGGAGCCGAGAGGTGTCGGGGTCCGCATTAAGGAGGCGGTACGCCTCGAAGGGCCCCGAATTATGACGTCACGGACCGCACACGACGCGATCAGGTGAGCCGAATACAAAATGGATTGTTAATTACGGGGCTCCCCTCTCCCTCTTCCAATCGCCACGGTGGCCGTCACTTACCCTCAGCCTGTTTCAGCGAGTCTCTACACGCGTTCTATATATATATATATATATATATATATATATAGAATATACCTGTATAAAATACCTGTATTTTCTATTAATAAAGACATGATGGTAATTGTAATCAAAGCGATTATTGCAGTATTTGTGCCAACATATTAATTTAGATGAATAAATGTAACACATGCACAGACACGCGTTAAGACATGCATCTTAATGTAAAAGATTCATTATTACCAATTTATCCTTCTGCCTATCTTTTTAATTAATATTGTTAAGTATTAATGGAATAAAAAAAAAACAAACATAAGATATGATTCTTTGTACTTTGTAGGATACTTTTGGCTATCATAAAAAAAATCAACATCTAATTTTTGCCGACATTGATTTCTATGTCGATGTTGATAGTATGATAATAAAAATAAGAAATTCTTTTAAAAATACAATCCGAATATTGTTATTATCATCGGAAAAGTGATTTCTCAAGGCTGTCAAATCCTGTAAAAATATTCATCTCAAACTTAAATTCGATTTATTGCTGGGATCATAAAGATAACGTATATTATGTCGATACTGAAGAAACACGCTTCAGGCGAAGAGAAAGAGAAGAGCGAACGAGGAATGCTTGGCTGAAAGAGGCAAGATCAACGGAGAAAGGAGTCATCAAATTCATTAGATCCACTCTCACGAACGAACATTAACGAACTCAAACGTGTGCTCAGCATGCCATGCTATTCTGGTCGACGGCAGAATCATCCGGTCGATTATGAGATAATGCTGCTCCAAAAAAAAAGAGGAGATGAAGATAGAAGAAGAAGCAGAGGTAAGATAGAGTTGAGAAGTAAATCGAAGAGAGGAAACTCGAAGAGATTTAGAAAGAGGAAAATAAGAATGATATCTCCATCTTTCACAAATCAACAATCATCAAGTACACTGAAAGAAAGCTGTAACGCGTGCAAAAACGGAAGATAGATTTATACATATAAAAAGTAAATCTCGAAAAAAACTGGAAGTTGATGAACAATTAAGGGCATAACTACGTGTTAAAGACACTTGAATTTTTCGATTTGTCACTCTTCAGCGTGCTCCCTTAAATACATGTATATCACAGAAAAAGAAACTTCTTTGTATATATATGTATTTGTATAGTGGATCACACGCAACAAATCTGCGATATTAATCAAATAACTGTGCACTATAAAAAATTGTGATATAAAATTACAACAAGAAAAGAGAATGTAGGAACGTGTACATAAAGGAGAGTGTACGTGAAGATCACTAAAAGTGATATTGAGACCGATAGCAATAGTTACTTTTCAAACGTATTGTAAATTTACACGCAAATGTGGAATAACGTAAACGTAACGTAACATGTTACAACGTTATAAATATACATGACATGTATAACATTATACTGTAATTTATATACAATTTCAACAACTAAAACATATATTTATACTACAATACAGCATAAAAAGACATGCTTGTGTGTAAATTTATGATTTTTATATTACATTGTTATAATAGTGTAATATTTACATTTATTCCTCCAGTATGTATACATATGTAAGTACATACATGCATACGTGCATACATGTGTGTCTACACACACTTTTTTACAGTGTGCAATCGATACATCGATACTTTCTGACTCTGACGGTGAAAATGCAGTAGCGTGAGAAAGGGTCAAACATTGTGCCTGAACGAATCGTAGATTGGTCCGATCTGCATGTAATATACTATCAACGTATACATACGAATCAATGTATACATACGCGCAATCTAAGATACGTTAACGATCCTTAATCGCTCCGTGAATCAACACACGGACACGAGTTTCTATCTCTGACATTACAGTTTGCTCATGCGCAGGATTATCTTAAAATACGTTATACTGCTGCACGTGTTACTATATTAAAATTTCTAATCTTACAATTAAACATGCCGCCATATTCTCTATATATTCTCTAGCACTTGATATAACGTGTTTGAATTATAGATATTGCTTCATCTTGAGCTCTGCATCTTTATCAAAATCCTTATCAAAACAGAACACAAATAATGTACAAAGATACATAGCAAAATAATGTGAATATAATTATTGTCACTTAAAGAAAAATCAAACAATTAATTTTAAACTTTAAATTAAATTTCAATTTGCAAATCCGTTATTTAAAAGCTGCACCTATATATTTATTGCAGATATTTTTTTATCATTGTCTGTTGACATCATTATACAATAATTTCTGCGACATTACACAATCATACCTGCAAGACATCGTCGCGGCGCAATAAATAATAGTCAGCAGTTTTAATAACCGTCCGTTGATTACATGTACACAAAATTCACATATTCGATCCGCCATTAATATAAGCGTAACGAAGGCGACTTGGGCGGCGGTGAAAATCCAGGGAGCAAAATTGCTCCACACAAATGAGTATTTATGAACCCATCGCAGCTCTATATTATGTCTCATTTTGCCGGAGAATTGATTAGCTTCAATCGTGACAGATAAACAAAACGTTAATAAACATTAATAAACGCCAGTCTCGATCTATAGAGACTTATTCGCGAGTAAAGAAGAAAATAGGAAAATAAAGCAAAGGAAAAATATATTTGATACGTTTTCACGTAACACACACGCACATAATCTTCTCGTCGCTTCATAATCGTGTTTCTGCTACGAACACGCACGTCGCACACGTGTGTTAATTTCAATTAAGCATTGTACAATTGTCTTTTATATGATTATAGTTTTTAAATTTAAATTTTTCTTGTGTGAAGAGACGTTAGTTTATATAAAATATTTATAAATTTTCCTTTTCAAAGAAAAATTCTTAATTTAACACACACAATTTTTTTACAATGTTTGAAAGTTACTTTTTTATAAGTTACTTTTTAGCACACGATTGTGTTCACAAGATTGGTTTACATTTCATAATCATAAGTGAAAAGTAGCATAATTCAATCCGATCGAAACATAGAAGAGAAGACAAATTATATTTTGTGACTATTTATAGACTCATATAAACAAACTAGCAGACATATATACTAAGATGTCAATTATCGTGACTTGTGAGCGTTCGAATAAATAATTAAAATACGCACGAGAGATTATCGCCGCGAGTGTGCAATTCGTTTACTTTTCATACAAGTGCCATATAATGCATAATGAAGCCCTTTGTGATCAAGATGGTTCAAAAGAAAGATTAGACTTTTATGTAACATATAATAAGCGCTTTTGTTAAAAAGACGTTTAAATTAATATTAAATCTCTCTATGCACTGAATTATTCTATTTAATTAATTTTCTCATATATACTTTTTTTACACATAGAGACATTATTTTTAAATGTTTATTATAAAATACATTTAAATTGGTGATTGCGTGTAAGAAGGGACGCAGCTTGAAGAATGTACGTGAAGATCCCTGCGAGTAAAATCTTGCTCGCTATCTCACGACGATAGATCTGTCGACGTATCAAGACGAGTCCCACAATTCCTTCGGGACAGGCCCGAGAGAATTGTGGCCTCGTGTGCACTGATCGAGGAGGAATCGTAGATCGCGATTGACCTCCGGCGAGATTCAAGAAGAAACGCGTTATATCTCGAGAGCACACATGATTGCACGGGTGGTCTGTCTCTCCTTGATACAACGATCGAGATCTTCACCGCTTTAAATCGTTGTAAGCTTAAGATACGACCTGGTGCGTTTTGACTTTGTAATGGGTTTTCTTGCCTGTGTATCGCTTGTCATCAATTTTTGTCACCACGATACCATATAGTAACGTTATGACAAGTAAGATATACCCGATTAACTTGTAAACGTCGCCACTGAATAAGATCGATCGGCATCGTCGGATAAACATTAAAAAATGCCGCAAAAATTTAATTTTAACTAATGTATTTCCTTCTCTTCTTTTCTGCTTGTTGCGCAAGTTTTGCGCATTATTTATTTTGATACTTTAAAGCTCTCTTGTAACATTTATAATATCATTACGTATTTCATTCTCTTCAAAAGTAAAAATATAATTTGTCCATATTACCATACTGGTCTGCTGATATTAATACATCCTAAATAAAACCAGGCAATTATCATATATCATTATTTATAGTGCTGTCGAAACAGAGATCATCGTGGATCATGTCAAGGGACCCACCGCGCGGCCGCGCAGGAAATCTCGTTGATCTTTTCGTGGAACTCTATCGTACGCGGGCGAAGGGGTTAAGAGAGATTGAGAGGGGGAAGGAGATCAGAGATCGGCTCTCACCGATCGAGAGATGTCTGAATAATAGAGCTGCATCATCGTATTTAATAATCGTACAATGGACGACGTGACGCGATAAGATCGCGATCGTTTCGGTGGATGGGCGAGCTCTCGATAAGCTGGTCGCTCATAATAACGCAATTAACACTTCTTTGTTCGAGCAATTTTCGTCTCGCTCGTCTTGGTGAATCGTTGCGAATCGCAGTGTATTGGTGCATGAAGAAAACTGGCATTGAATGAATATTGTACATATAACTCTTAGATCATTTATATTTCAGACTTAATACAATTTTTGTGTGTGTGTGCATGTGTTACTCGAATTGTCAAAAATATACACATTTGATTCAAACATGCTAAAGACGGAACTAATCTGCAGCATCGCAAATTAACAATATAATCTTGATACGTTGTTTTTAAGAAAAAAATTTATATATTACTATACAATCTAATGTAATATAAATTTAATGATATAATTTAATTAATATTTTATCATGAAAATGCAACGTCTACATTGTTCACATTTTTGAACAAATTAAAAAACAAAAAGATTGAACTGTTATTATTATTATTATTATTATTATTATTATTATTATTATTATTATTATTATTATTATTATTATTATTATTATTATGGTCAAAAAAATCTCGATAAAAAGAAAAGAAAGCTGCGCGTTTATGCGATACAAACCGACAAACGTAGTATACGAAGTATTCGATAAAGATTGTAAAACAAAACACGCCGATAAAAAGAGATTGTTCGATAAGCGACGCTCATATCACAGACTTATCGAACCACAAACGGCTGCAAATCCTGTTGAACAAAGTGTTTTCTGTCAGGTGAAACATAAAGTATTTATATTATATTAGCTAATATATTTCTCTCTGTAATTCTTGAACACCCTAAAGTGCCTGATACACCAGCAAAGCTCGACCTCCGGTTGATTACGATCGTTTACGACCGCTAAATCACCCAACGTCTCCCCTCTTTTTCTCTTTATTTGCGTAACGTCATGATAGCCCTAATCGCTGAAACCGGTAGTAAAACGATCGTTACTAGTTGCGACAAAGAAACCGCCACCTTCGAGAACAAACGAGCTAATAAAACCGCTTTACCGAGTTCCTTCCGTTTCATCGTACATTCAAAAACGCGTATCATTATGCGTGTTTTTTCTCATCGTGCACTTAAAATTCCAGAAAAGTATAGAGAAACCATTTCAGATACGCGATGAGAATACGGGAATGTTCTCGACGGTAGTACTAACGTTTAATATTTTGGAATTAACTGCCGTACGAAATTTATTTAAAAAAAAAAAACAAAAAAAAACAAAAAAAACAAACAAACAAACAAAAACGAATAGAAAACTTTATCAGAATTTACATAAAGTTGCATTAAGCGCATTAAACGCATCAAGCGTGGTTCTTTGGTGACATAATTACATATAAATTCCCGTTAAAAATGTATTAAGTATATCTTTACTATATTAAATATATCCTTACTGTTCAACCTTGTTTCCTAGTATACGATAATATATCTTTTTTCTTCTACAGATTATCTGTCTGTCTCAATACTGAAAAAATAATCAATTTGTCGATCAATTTGTCGAATATAATGTTTTCGTCATAATTAATGACTAAGAACTATAACATTAACAATTAAATTTATCGCTCTTCCAATAATGTAGTCAACATAATACTTATCGACTATTGTTGTGTGTTTACATACACAACAATAAAAATTCCAACACTTCTTTATTTTATCCTTTCACTTCTGTTCACTCGTTGTTTGAAGCGACATTATATGTATTTAAACAAAATTCAAACGTGATGTAGACAAACGTCCATGTATTTGCGGCGTAGATATTGAGATTTTAATCGGATTTCGCCAATTAGAACAACAGCGATTAACCTTCTTTGGTGCACATTTACTCGACCGTCTTTAATCTTCACCGTCGTAGGTGGCTTTGAGAGATGGTTATCGATAAGTCGCAGGCATAAGTTCGCTTCAAAGAGATAGAGTTTGCTTAGAAAGAATACTTTATCAACTTCAATCCTTTACACGATCTAAATCTCGCGGCGATCTTTCATATTTGTCATTCCAAGCACGCGATAAAGAAAAGAAAAACAAATTCGACATCTTTCATGAACAAATGAGAATTTGAGATTGGAATATGATACAAAAGAATTATCGGTGATGTGAAATAGTATTTTAATAAGTCGAAAATTTACACGATGTATATTTTATATTATATCTCTCTATCCTAATATTTTGATTTACAGGCATTTGAAATATAAAATAGAATTAAAATATTGATTGTTCATTATGACATATATAAAATGGCTGTATTAATTTTTATATAATCTTTATTAAGTCATAAAACTCTGAATTTCATACACAAAAATTAAGATATATGTTAAGTGCAAAATTCAAGAAATGCTTTTTAAATAGAAAATAGAAGATAGGAAAACAAGTTCCGAGAAAATGGACGAAACATATATCGCTTCGGGACGTAAGCGATTATAAGGTCTAAAATATCAGCGTGTGATGTAAAAAACGTTTTGATGTAGTCGCTATATACAGAGATGGTTGAGCATGGAAGAGAGGTAATCCGAGTGCCATATATACAATCAAGCAACGAATCTCCTGTACGCGTACCAGTATAGCTATCGGCGAGTGCGAGATCCGACAGCTTCGGAGGTGGCAATGAGCCCGAGTCCCGCCTGCCGCCACACCCACACACGTATATCTTATTTTTTCTTTTTATTTATTCGAATTGCTGTTGGTCGAGAGCCACTCTTCGAATCCCCATGGCTTGGTTGCCATAATAGGCGAGCATGGTGGCCCACCGCAATGACCCGCAACGGCCTTCCTCCTCGCGCTTGCAGCCACCATTTTTCACCTGCAGACGCATCTCTGTGCACACGCACTATGTTTGCCGCAGATGTTTTTCTACAAATACAATCAATCATTTTTTACATATTTATTTTACAGCAAAGTAAAAATATTTATAAAGATATAAGAAAGAATACTTTTGCTTTATAGAGACTCAATTTTAAGTATTTTAAATATTTTTTTCAAACTTGTATTATATTAAATTATTAATGTTGTTGTTATTATCATCTCTGGAATGCTCAATCTTCTCTAACCTATCCAATTTTAATGTTTAAGAAATAAAACTGCGCCCACTGTGAAAGATGGTCATGTATTGATTTATAAAAATACTACTGAACAAAAAGATAGAAGAAAAAGAAAAACGCAGAAAAGGAGACTAAGAATAAGTATTAGAAGAAAGAAGAGTATGTGCTCGCAAAAATCGCACTGACGGGCACGTTAAAAATACGTCATAAAATAAGTTAAGAAATAACATTTGTATACATAAATATAAAATAATTATAAATAAAATAATAGTATTAAAAAGAAAGCACAATAAAAAACAATTTCTAGTTCCAAATTCTTTTTCAAGGTTTTTTTATGTTAAAAATTCGTGCTTAGTTTTAAACTATATAGCTTAATTCTTTGTTAATTTGTTTTTTTATGTGTTTTATGTTTTTTCATCATCTTTTTACGTAAGACAAAAATGTAAAATTGTAAAAAGCGCCTCTTTCTTTTCTTGATAAATATTCTGGGATTAAATTATTTTAGGATTTTGAAAGCTATACTATTTGAAAATGTATCTCTATGCTTTGCTTTACAAGTAAACAGTAAGTTTGTCAATAACTTCAGTTTTTTAAAAGAAATGTACTTATAAAAAATAAATTTTTTTTCTTATTATATTTGTCCCTGTAATACATTTGTTGTTGAGTTTATCAATGACACGATCCTAATTCGCTTGATGATTTATTCAAGTCGTACGAGATTGTAAGCCGATCATCTGATGATCTGTAGAAAAGAGAACGAACACCATCGTATTGATGATATTGTATGGCTATTTGGTATATATCTTTTCTCGCTTCTTTTCTTTTACTCTCTCGCGAAAAAACATGAATATGCGCGCGCGCGCGCACACACACACGTGTACACGATATAATATCGCGTAACATACAAAAAAAAATGTAAAACGAAAGAATCATCTTTGAAGATCCTTTCAATCGCTTAAGTCGTTACAGCAAAGATCGGCGAAAAGAATTTCCCGCGTATCGAAGCGTCTATTGTACATATTGCGCCTCGGCAAAGAAAAAAGACATCCAGGCCGAAGATCGTCATCACTGCCAAGACTTTGTTCTTGTTTCCTTTCTCAAGTAACCGTGTTTTCTCGACTGTGATTTTTTCCGATCTTTCTATGGGCTCGCGTGTACACGCGTGAATGCGTAAAGATGAACGCAAGCTCTAAGAGCTGAAGATGATGCTGGAAACATTCATCCTGCGACGGAACGTGGTGAACGGACGGAACCTCTATGATCCTCGAAAGCAGATTATTGGGGCTATTTTAACGAGCAGATCGATTACGCTCGAACGCACTCCAACAAGTGCCTTTTAACGGAAAAACGACGGCGATGATACGTTCGGTGTATCCGGTCTGTCAATCGTGCGATCGAGCGTTACACATTGCAATGGATATCTTTCATCGAGCGTTGTTCATACAGTGTGCAGCGAAGAAAGATACGATGTATCTGAGCTACCGTACTTCCTCTCGGCCTGAAAAAAAGTCGTATTTCTGATTGTCTGATTTGTAGTATTATAAAAATTTGCAGTATTATAAAATTTTGATTAGTGACGTATCATGATGATAAAATATTGAATCACATGATACAAAACTATCATATAATTAAAAGTTTCTACGCAATCAATTAATCGATTATTAAAAATCTTGTTCTATAGTTCTTGTTTTAGAATGTTTTAAATTTTTTTATTAAAGTACTGTAACAAACACTACGGGAAACTAAGAGTAGATTTCTAAGAGATTAGTTAAAAAGAGAGTATTTTGTTAATGTTTTCCTTCAGTTTCAAGAAATTAGAAACTTTTTAACAAAAGATGTTATAAACAGAGACTATTTTTGCCGTGCTGTAAATATAATAATGTTTTTATAATATTATTCTACATTTTTTTTGTCTAAACATGTATGATATAGTATCACGCTGTATACTTACTTAGTATACTATCGGTAACATAGCGGATTGTCTCTCTAATAATTACTACATATATTTCCGAATTAAATACTAGAGTTTTTATATGTTCTCGACAAGTGATTATAATTTCAACTAGCATTATTAGATTTCTTGCTTCAAACACTATGAGAAATTATGTCTGTCGGACTTTTCCTAAACACAAAGCAAACAAAAAAACAAAAAAATAGGCCTTTTCGTTCAACATTCTTCTTTACAGAAGATTACAATACAAGTTGATTCTCGGATGCAAATATTACTATATGTTATTCTTTTGTTAATTAAAAACGATTTTAAATAGAATCGTTTTCTTAAATTTTGGTGCACTACTACAACATAGCTTACACACTGAACTGTGAAAGAAATATGTCTAATGTTATATAACTATCCCACTAATCGAACGAATGGAATTATTGGCTGTAAGCGAGTCACAAAGCGCTGAGCAATAAAGCGGCGCTCCTCCCAACGCCCCCATATGCAAATTCATAGTCGACTGCATCGCGCGCTTGAAGGCTTAACCAATCGGTACCTTTCACGCATCGTTAATCTATTGCTTCGATTTTCCCATTGAAATGTATGCCGTATATACGATATTTTAACGAAAGTACCACACACGCGCTAATACACGTATAAGAACGAATAATAAATTATATGTTTTATTAAATATATGTATATGAGACAAAAGAAAAAACTTTAAAAAACAGAAAGAAAAAATAACAATTGATATTAACATAATTAGTATTAATTAGTATGTTTTAAGCATAACACATCTACAAAATTAAAGACAAGTTAATCAAATGCAAATAGAATGTACTGCAAAATGTTTTTGACGATTGATAGATTATATGTATAATTTACACATTTAAATAAGATAATTTATCTAATTATTTTATTGTGTGTAATGTAAAACAAAAACAAATACATATAGTAACTATAATTGTAAAGAAAATGTATGTTTAATGAGAGTTTTTTCAAAACTCATTCGTCAATTTCACATTAAACAATTCTTTCAATCGCAAATATTTTTAGCCAACGATAGCTTTGCTTAGAAGAAATAACTGCGTATATTATATTTCCTTAAAATGTGAGTATTCCCAAGCTTGCACATAGTAATGATCGAGAAATTTATTATGTCGCGAGTCTCTGAGAAACGTATTTCCTGTGTGCTCGCGCGTATTACTGTAAATTATCTTATCTGTCTTACTTATCTTACAAACCCGTCATCGTTCCTGTTAGTCCGCACGCAATCGGTGAAAGTCCATAATTACGGACAGCAACTATCCCATAACAGTAAGTGAATGTTAATATCGACCGCAAATAAGCTATGTATATTCTTTACGCAGGTTGTACAGAGGGACGCAATTATTATTATTATCACATACAATGTGTTGAATATATTCATCCTTTTCGGCCCTTCTCCTGTTCCCCCGGAACTTCAAAAGTTCGTTTCTCTACCGGAATGCATATTATTAAAACATTCCAGAGTGCTCCCCACATCGACCTCAGCGTGCCTTGCAGGGACGTCGGGTAGATTCATCATTTTCAGCGTATCCATGGCGATTGAAACTCTCGAGAATTCTGTTGATCATCATTGTATAAAACTTTTATTTTTTACGAGCGTTCGAAGAACACAAACAATTACTACGAGTTTTTTTGTTTTACTTAAAATTTGCAGTCTGACGCAGCCATAAACAAAAAATGTTAAATGGGATGATGCTTAACCAAAAGCAAAATTTTCTATGCAAACTGAATAAATGCATGCAATAAAAAAATTCTGTATTTTGTCATCAGCATTTTTGAAATATAACTATTAGTAAATTAAAAAAAAATTTTTGGTAAAAATGATAAAATAAGAGAAGAAAAACTCTTTTATAAATTTTTCTTTTTATGTCCTATAAACCTTTACCTTTCTATCCCAAAACATGTTCTGTTATTGAGTATAGGTATATGGACAACGGAAAGAACTTACTGAGCTTATTAAATTAAAACAATACGTTTTATAAGTAATATGTTTGATAAAACAATACATTCAATAAGTTTAATCAATTTTGTTTAATCAATTTTGTCGATATAGTAAGTAATCTTCTTGCAAAATTGTTTTTCCCACGATATGAAACGTATAAAAGAACATATCTCAGTAGAGCTTTTGATTCATTTTTTATGGAACAAAATAAGAATAAGAATCAAAATCTGGTTTTGACTTTTGATTTTTATTGTGGGATATTACGCAAAGAAAACGATAGTGCATCTATTATCGTTTCCTCATTACCTTCTTATACTGAGCTTCTTGCTAACGGACGGATGTCTCAATTAAGATCGAAGGTGATCGACTGCAATTACCGACGATTTTCACACTGTTTTTTTTTTTTTTTTTTTTTTTTTTTGTCATTTTTTGCTTTTTCTTTTTTTTTGATAATGGCTACTTTGAGAAAACAAAACTATGTTTTGCACGTGCATCAATCAATTATTGTGTTGTATCAATTATTGTTTTTTCTATCCACATACATTGAATCTGTTCGTGTTGCTTACACTTTTTTCATTTTATTTCGGTTTTCTTTTTTTATCAAAGTACAAACGTATATATATCTTATCTTAAGTATGAAAATTTGCAGAAAGTATGAGCAATATAAACAGACTCATTTTTAGCTATATTACAAACATCTTTGGCACTTATATGTTTAAAATTTGTTTATAATAGAAGTAATAAATCATAAATTTTATTATATACATGTATGTCTGTTTGTGTATACATGTATACATACATATATCAGAACTTTGTAATTGTTTATAGTTTTGAACAAATTAGAAATGTGTTATCTTGTAAATATTACAATAAAAAATATCATTTTGATGTACTTTTTGAATTCGTTTTTATAAACCTTTCAACTATGATCTTTTATAAAGTATTTTCTATTATATTCAAAGTTTTTGTTATACAATTTACAGCATATCGTAGATAAATGTTTGTTGACGTATATTGAGGGTCGTATAGTAGTAGGTACTAATCATACGTCACTTTTTAAGGCCATAATTTCAGATCGCAAAAAACACTTAATGTCTCTTAAACTCAAATTGAAAACCGTACGCACAAATAGGTAAATAAATGCGGCAAGATATCTCTTCCTTTCTCTCTCTCTCTCTCTCTCTCTCTCTCTCTCTCTCATTGCGCATTGTCGAGAAAACGACCATTAGCATTGAATCGTACTATAAATTACGGCCATGATGCGGCAAGCAAGCTCTAAAGTAATCTCCATCTTTTACCGTGGCATAAATCACTCCCTTGCTAATGCGGCGTTGCCAATAACGCACGAATTCGAGTATGCGAATATTTACGAGAACATTTAATTAACCGACATTTCTTGCATTCGAACGATGAATCGCGAAAGTATCTTACAAGAATTGTATCTATATAGAAATCGATAACGCTTACAACGCTATTCTCTCTTTATCTTTCTTTCTCTTTTTTTTCTTGCATAGTTTGTTCTTTGTATTTTTCGTACTTTTTTTCTAAGCTGGCCAATTAGATTGCCAAACGACGGTGCATTGCACGGTGATAGGATGATCGAGCGTTCCGATTGTATCGGCGCTCGCGTGCCAAGATCACGGTCAAGACACTTGATAGCCCGATAAGTAATGCACCCTGATAGAATGACAGAACATGTACGCTCCGGAAAGAGACAAGATGAAGAAAGAAGAGAAGAGAGATCGGTCAGAAGAAGCGCGCTTTCAGCGGGATTTGTGGGGAAGTACGAAGTTATCAATACAAGATATCGCGGGAGTGGCAATGAGTGTCCTTCTACGAAATGAATAGAACATGGCTTATTCGCGAGTAAAAAACCATATAGCAGCATATGTGTGGTAAATGGTTTATTACGATAAATCGCTATCTTTTTTTTTATTTTTTGTCTATAATTTTCCGACATATAAGATAATAATAAGAGCCATATTATAAGATATTTATATATTATATTTTTTTTGTTCCGCATTTATTAGTTGCGTCTAAACGCAACAATAATAGTGCACTGACTAGCTTTTGATGATCGGAATGTGTATGTATTTAAAATCGTTTGCATCAAATAGATTAACGAAGTTTAACTTATCAAATTTCTGTGTCTTTTGGTGTTTTACACTTTTGTATTCAATCAAACGACTTTTCAAGACGCATATTTTATAAATTATTTTTTATAAAACACACAAAATAATTTTATAACACGCAGCAAAATAATGTGTAAAATATAAAAATTAAAATATAAAAATAAAATATAAAAATTACAGTCTCAAAATTGCTTCTTATTATCTATAAAGTGAATTTTGCAGTTGTATCTATAAAGTGAATTTTGCAGTTGTTTATTCAAAACTATTTATTTCGCCAATTATGCCCAATAAGTCATACAGCTGTTTTTCCCAGCGTATGGGGCCTAATTAAGCATAGCATAAAGAAAGAAATTGAGGGTGAGCACGAAACGAGAGTCGCTACGGATTTGTTCTTGTTGCTACTGATTGCCGAAAGAGAGCCCAATTGACTGAGCTTGTGCCTAGGATGTCGTTTGATCTTCGATCACGTGGCTCAGTGGAATGAGTACATGAGCGGCGTACAAGCTAGGGCTCGTTGCAGTTAATTGCCAGCTCAACAACCATATCAGTGAAATCTGCAACAACTTTCACATCACAACGACAAGAGATCGAAATCAGTTTGCGAGAAGAATTATAAACCTCTCTTGCTTCGATTTTTCTGATCGCGATGACCAAGAATCTTTGTACGACGAATATAATATCAGATATGTGTTGCTAATTGGCTGTAGGGAAAAAAAACAAGCCGGTGCGTCGCACGTATTTTTATTCGGTTATCTATTTGCTTTTGTTTCGCTATTGTCTGATTGAACGATAAAGGAAAGGAACTGTGTATTATATATATGCAAGTTGCAAATGTGTCAATGCAGTTTTAAGTGTCACACACAAGTGCAACTAAAATAAAATTAGTATTTCAAAAAAAATTGTTTTACTTCAAAACACACATCGGAATATTTATAGTTTTTATAAGTAAAAAATTATCAAGTTATGTTCTTTATAATCTACATTGTATAACACATTGTAATATTTATCAAGCTCTCAATGTTGCACAAAATATAGCAATGATGAGTTTTAAAAACCTCCTAATAAATACGAGGGAGCAATAATTAATTCTATACTTCGTTAGCAAAAGATTTCCAAGCTAAAATATTATTTCTTAGTACAAGCTAGAATCTGAAAAAAGATATGAGAGAAAGAAAGAGAAAGAGGTAGAGAGAGGGGAGATGAGAGTAGGCGGACGGCAGTTTGTGTAAGGGAGGAAGATAGGCCTCAATTATACCGATTGACTCCTCCAGTGGCGCTAGAGTAGGGGAATTTCGCTCCTCCTACTATCCCATCACGTGATTTCAAGCATCCTTTCTTCCTTCCTGTTTGTTTTCTTTTCTTTTGATATAGTAAGAGGGTGATGATTTTCCGAAAAATGCGCAATAACGTCTTTAGATATGATTCACTATCCGTAATAAACAAAGTATACGCGTCAAAATGCACAAGTAAGTTTTGTTAAATAAATAGTAACATTGTTAAATAAATAACATATAATTTAAAAAATATATTATTTGAGTTAAATAAAAATTTATAATTTCAAAAGTTCGTGAACATAAATACGTGATATAAATGTATAGAAGATCGAACAGAAAAAAATAGATCAAGAATTAGACTTCGAGAGTCAAATGCTGTATGTGCAAAATATTTTTAACGTGTAAGTTAATATGCATAAAATTCAAATTGAATTTACACGTTAAAATAACAATTCTAAAATTTATATAAGATGCTACTAGAAAAAAATAGAAATTTTGTATTACGAACACTCCGAGATGCGAAAATTCAGGTCGTTAATGCTAGCATACCTGTTGGTCTGGAGAAAGATGTTTCCAGACAAGTTTTCGAGAGCGAGAACCACGCCAAGGGCGAGAAAAGGAAGAATTTAAGAAAGGAAAAAGGGGAAAAAAGAGATGCACAAGCATTCACGCTTTTTTCTGTCCCTCTCTCTCTCTCTCTCTCTCTCTCTCTTTCTCTCTTCCTTTCTCTGTCTTCACTATTTCTCTCTTTCCATCCCTGGTTTCTCGGCGTCTTTGTTCAGATGGTTCAGTTTCTGTTTGTTTCTCTTCGTCTTTCACATAAAATCTCGGGGTAGTGGCTGACGGTGGTGGTGGTGGTCGTGTCTGGATGGTGATGGTTATAGTGGAGGGGGTAGTTGGTTCTTTCAAGCCTATACTATCCCTATAGGAGGGCGAGGAGGGTCCCCGTGCGCACTGCGCACCGAGTTCATCATAGACAGAGCGATCTCCCTGACAGCTTCTCGTCGAGTCTTGACCAAGCGGAATCATTCAGATTCTGTCCATCTCTCAGTCTTTGCGGTATAGCTTCGTGTCGGTGTCAACGAACGAAAGAGAGGAGGAGAACAAAAGTGCGTGACTTTTTTCTCGCATTCCTTGATCGGGCACTTGCTCTTGATCGTCATACTTGTCCACT
The DNA here is from genome assembly GCA_014825645.1 of Pseudomyrmex dendroicus. Taxonomy (NCBI): domain Eukaryota; kingdom Metazoa; phylum Arthropoda; class Insecta; order Hymenoptera; family Formicidae; genus Pseudomyrmex; species Pseudomyrmex dendroicus. The sequence continues at coordinate 46,098 of QVNZ01013194.1, read as the reverse complement.
CCCTCTGCCAAACTTCTTATCATTTCCACTGTCTTGTCTGTCAGGTTTTTTCTCAAGTACTGAAGTGCTTTTTTCTTCAAGTACTGAAGCGGCTCACCTTTGATCGCATCCTTTTCTCAGCGGGAATTTTCACCCCGCAGACACGATCCGACGAAACGCGTTGACACCTCCACTCGTGGAGTCTTTCGAAGAGGATCAGATTTCTCTCTCTCTCCCTCCTTCCCTCTTTCTCTCCTCTCTCTCTCTCTCTTTCTCTTTGTCTCTCTCTTTTCCTATTCCCACCTGGATTCTTCCTCTTCCGCGATCATCAAAGCCTCGCCTGGCTCTGTCGTCACCGTCGCACTGTGCGTGACGATTGCGGGAAGTTTGCTATTCGATTGTTTGCACGAGTGAGAGATAGGCGCGGTTACGAGGGAGAGAGAGGAAGTTCACAGTAGAAGAGGAAGAGGCGGTGTGGTTAAGGAGAAAGAGGAAAAGGACCTGTAGCTGAGAGGCGAGGTAGAGGGGAGATGGTAATGGTTCGCGTGTAGGAGGAGTAGGAGAATCTGAAGGGCGACTTTTCTTTTATTTGAGTTTGACACTTTGCCGTGAGCGCACATACCGGAAGTATCGAGTGAGATATCAAACTATCTTCTCTTCTTCTGTTTACTGTATCGACAGATCGGTTGACCCATCGAAATTCTGCTATTGATGAAAGAAACTAAAGGAAGAACAAAGTGTACTTGGAGGGTGAATATACGATGGACCGAATATTACCGGATTGTTGGATAGATTTTGCCGGAAAAGATGAATTACGACTTCGCGGAGGTGTAAATCAAATAAAAAAAACGTCCCGAAACGAACTATGCTGAAGAATTTCTCCAGCGCCGAAGAGAATGCCAAAGACGGAAGTAAAACAAGTGCAACTATAATTTTAGTGATAGTGACTTTTTCTCATCGTTGTACCTCGACGAAATATAGACATTGCTAGATTTCTTTTTGCATGTTTTGTTCAGAGAACATTACAGTATTTTCCTTCTCCAAAGATAAATATATCTAACAAAATAAGCAAAAATCATCTCTGAGATATTTTACATCGAACAATTTTACATCGGTCTTGTTCCCGACAAACCCCAAAGGCCTCTAATAAGAACGTACGCGTAAGTGGTTCGTCAAGATATAGCGAAGCGTCATTATTAGACGAACGAGTCACGAGAAGGAAGGTGATTACACATCGAGAACGCACCTCGTCATCGAGCGAGCGAGCCGACGAGCAATAAGCGATCACGAGAGTTGGAATCGAAACGCGTATATACACGCTCGATGAATCGTCCGATCGTCGCAGAATATCATTGTTCCGTGGTAGTTTTCGGAACGACCCCTCGAAACGGCGAAACTGGGAGCTCTCGAATCGTGCGGTACGTCAAAGGAGAAGCGCCGGTGCCCGGGGCGAGGTGGAGTCCTCGACGCGTGCCAGGCTGCTGATCACAGGCACCGCGGCGAGAAGAGCAGAAAAAGGACCAAAGAATACGAGAAAAGAGAAAGAAAGAAAGAAAGAAAGAGAGAGAGAGAGAGAGAGAGAGAAAGAGAGGAAGAAAGAAAGAAAAAAAGGAATAGCATCGTTTCAAACGAAAAGGGGTTCTTCCGTTCGGGTGCTAAGGGTGTGTACAACTCTGGACAAGGGGTCGTACTCAACTCTTTTAAAGTGGGCAAACCGTGCAAAAAAAGAAGACGTTTTCGTGGCGATGACAGAATGCCTCCGTCTCGTGCAGGACCAAACGAAGGACCGCCGCTCAAGATTACTACTAGGGCCGGCATGGCCATCACTCTATTGTTGATCTTTCTCGAACATCGACAGTAAGTATATCTCTATACTATAATCTGATGATTTAATGAATGTCAAATCTTCTTCTTCTTCAAAAAGTACATTAAATTAAAGTATCAGTATTGAGATGAGAGCATTTGTGAACATTGCTCGATTTTATATTTGTGTTGATCTTGGAATTTATTTTGTAATTATATTTTTCCTAATTATTTAAAAAATGTGATACACTAATATAATATATTCTCTTCGTGTAAATATGTATATATATGAAATATCTTCTAGATATGAAATCATATTGGAATATTTTCTTTTAGATTTTAATCTCAAATTAAACCATAATATAAATAGTCTGTTGTATAATTCAAATCAATTTCATAAAATGTTTGTACGTTTATGTATATAAATCTTACATAATACGCATTTGCTATATGTATGTGTGTATTATCTAGCGTCATCAATTTGTTTTTGCTTGAACGTTCTATTCATGTTCTATTCTTTTTGTGATTGACTAGTAACACATCTTTTTCAAAGTACATGTATATATTTCTTTTATTCTCATCGTCTTTCTTTCTCTTCACTTTACATTTTATATCGCCATGAATATTCTTCAAGAGAGTTCCTTACCTTCTGTATTTCGATCTACACGATACTCCCAGCGCGCTGATGTAGACCATAATATAGACGTCAAAACGTCACTCTCTCGCCCGCTTTGTCCGTCCGCTGCGATGGAGCGCTTCAAATCGCAATCGTCCATGAGATGCATCACATTTACCACATGGCGAAAGATACATTAAAGGACTATGACAATATCGCGGACCAACCAAGGTGTACTGCGAATAAGAGGTGTCGCGTTTAATTTTGCCGAGAAAAATTTACGAGTAACACAGCTGGGCTTCTTCGATGTTTTCTTTTCTATGGTGTTTTCTGTATCCCTGATGTATTCACTCTTTCGAGTCTCTTTGTGAAAAGAATTTGTCAACAGGCTCTTCTTTCAAGGCCACCATGCTATCGACAATTCTACAGAGATGGTCAATAATGAACTGCAAATAGGCTGTTTCTGACTGAATATAGCACCACGATGAATCCCGCTGCTTTATATTATGGCCTTTGATCGTATAATATCGTATAATATTAATAATTGTATCTTATGCCAGAATCTTACTGAAGGTTCTTTTTGTAAACAAAAAGAAAGAAAAAAGAAAGAGAGAGAGAGAAAGAGAAAGAAAGCAAGCATATTAATAAAACAATTATGTTGACGATTATGTTGATCATTTACAAAATGTGTATTCAGAATAAAGAGAAAAAATTGTATAAATATATAACATAAATGTATATATTTAAAGTACATTTAAAAAAGCATAAATTAATACGAGATAGAAGATAAATAACATTTTTAGTCGGAAAACATAATTCTTTGAGATATATTTTAAAAAATTTCATAAATAATATTATTTTATATTAGAATAGTAATATTTTACTTTGTGTTAATATATTGTTTGACAATTTATATTCAAGCTTTTTATTAAGTCATCACGTAAATAAACAAAGTTTGCATTCAAGCAATACAGCCGTAAAATTCGATATATTGCGCATTAAAGTGTCAAACAATAAATTTTACAATCGTGAGATTTCGTAATAAGATACATATATATGTCTTTCGTTTGTTGTCATCTTGCAAGATACATATCGAATAATCACCGATGATTTGCCAATGAGTCTTCAAAATATATACACATGAATGACTCTTCGTTAATGATGATAGTTTCGACAGGCTTCTCTCTGAGACCCACGCGGCTTCTTGTAAATAATTACGTCTCGCATCCGGGAACACAAAACGTGATTACGATCGTGTGAATAGGTTCACGCATGTTCACATATAGACATTTATACGAGCTGGACTTGCAGGACGGCAATGAATTATAGCTCTGATGATATAATAGTCAATAAACTGGTTCGCGCGCGCGCGCTTGTCGCGACTGCGACTCACGTCTTTAACATCTTGTATGCCTTTCTCTGATGTACGTAGTATATGTAACTCAAACATACATCATTATAAAATGAATATATTATATATATAAATGAAAATTAGATAAAGTGGTTTCAAAACGTTTCAGATATGTAATAACTTAATAATTTTACAAGAGAGAGAAAGAAGATAATTTGTGATGTTTTTCTATGCCTCGTAGTGTAAAGTCTAATAATATAATTTTAAATAAGTGTAGTTTATCAAATAAAAACTAATATATGAAATCCCGATATTCTTTTGTATAAGGCATTCCATAACGTACATGTATAATCTATTAGAAACTGTTGGAAACTGACGAACTAAAAGGAAATATATTGCAAAGCTTTCTCTCAAGTCACTATAAACGCTAAATACCATCTGTATAACATAAGTCGCAGCTTATCGCATTTTCTACATTGTACTTGCCGCGAAATCAATTTACTCTCATAAGAACTCTCGAACAAAGAGTGAGGCAATTCGATATCTATTACAGGTATTCTCGTGAATCCAAATCGTAAAAAAAGATGAGTCTCTCTTTCTACTGAATATATCTCATTAGATACGAAATTCCAAACCGTGTTTCTCTTTGTGAGCAAGAAAGGGAGGGAGATAGAAAGAAAGGGAGGGAGAGAGAATTAAATAAAACACGTGCATCTCCGCGTCGTTGCCATCTTGGATTCTTTTGTGACCCCTTGGATTATTGCAAAAATGTTGTACACGCGCTTGCGTATCTCGTTTCGGATTTGCCTTACGGTTCTCGTGAAATCGAATACGATCGAAGCGAAATAGAACTTACATACTATTAAAAGAGCAAATGCGCTAATAACTCGTGCAATAAAATATGTTTTTTATTGTTTTTATTTATTTTAAAATTTCCAATTTAAATATCTATATAATAGACGTAGCTTTTTTAATCAAAATTTAAATTTCCATTAAAATATACATATATATATTTATGTATATATAATTTTATTTAACTTTTAATCAGTAATGTTATATTTTGCTTAGCTGAAGATTCTAGAATTAACAAATTAGAAAACGATTAACTGATTTTTACTTTTGCATAAAATAAGTCATCTACTGTTTCATTCAAAGTTTTTTCAATTATACATAAGATATACACAGATAAAATATTAACATATGTATGTGTGTGTGTGTGTGTGTGTGTGTGTGTGTATTACATCTAGAAAATGTTAAAGTACTATTTCTAATAAAAAAAAAAATTACACCAACAATGTAACAAATTTTTGCGCATTCTAATAAATGCTTTTGTATATCTAACTTGTTTCTTAATTGCGAATTGAAATACTCAAATGCGAAGAAGTTAAGACAAGATGTTAGCAAAAGGAATCTCTTGATACAATCCGACTTTCTCCGCACTATCGACGCGGTGCCTTCAACAATTTGTTGGAAGAGTTAAGATCATTAATCTGCTTTCGGTAGATCATCAATAGTGCGAAAGATAGCAGCGGTGCAACGATGTACCGGTAATGGGAGCTCTCAATAACCTTCGCGACCCTCATCTTCTCTCCGTATGGTTTTCTTCTTCGTCGTCGTTCTTTCTCACACTATGTAGTAGTATTATCCCCGGAACTTTTCTTCTTATTATTAACCATTCTACCCGAGACTCTTCTTTTATCCGCCTCATTCGTTGTCGCCAATTTCTTCGTCTTGCTCCTGTTTCTTCGTTCACGCGGGTGCTATACACAACTTTTACTTTGGAAGAAGCTCGTCCGCTAATTTGTATCCACAGATAACCAAGCGATCCACGGAAAGCCTTGTATCTGCCTGTGACATCTTGCAGAGCCTTACAATTTCTCCAAGAGCCGCGTCAATGAAAAAATAAACATCGAGAGAGAGAGAGAAAGAGAGAGAGAGAGAGAGAGAGAGAGAGAGAAGCGCTGCGAAAAGATTAATGATTGGAATATCACGGCAATCTTTTTGCGTTGTGCTGACCATCTTACGAGTTCTGTGATTATTGATAGAAAGTTTTGACCACATGTTAACAATTTACATAACTTTTTATGAAATAAATTAATTTTTTTTAATTTTTAATTAATTAATAATTAAATTTTTTTATGATCTACAAAACCGCTTAATTTTTTCAAAACTTCTTTAAAAACGTTATGAGAAAGAAGTTATGGGTTTTAACAAAAGATCTGTTTTTTGCAACACAGCGTGCATCTATGTAATACTAAATATTAAGTATAAATATACCTGATAAATAATAAAAATAAATAAATATATATAAAACAATTAACGGTGATATAAGAAATTTTAAAATTCTGTTAATTTCACAGCAATAAACAAACTTTTCTTGCTTTCGTGCATTTTTGGATGCATGCGATTTAGATTATATAACACGTACGATTGCTATTTCTTTTCTTCCACCTCAAAATTAATTAACGCCCGGCTGTAATATGCGGCCATTAGGCAGCAGCCGTCACTTAAGATAGCACTTTAAGAGCTTTTTTTTTTCTTAAGAGATGGATGCCGTTATCGCGACTAAGCAGGGAACGAATGCCAAAATACAAAGGGAGACGGGGAAGTTGAGTTTTCTCTTCTACCATCTCCTCTTCTCTCACAGGATGCGCAATGGCAGAAACAGACGCGACGAGACAGAAATGGTTTTATCAGTTCTTTTGAGAGAGCGTTTGCACCTCTTGACCCTCAGCCTCGTAAAGCCGAAGGAAAACGGATGCTTGTGCGCTTTGCACGCGTGCGCAAAAGATTCATCCACGCGCGATTGTAAAACCAGTATTCCAGCCTGTCACGATTGATAACGTTGTATCAGTATAAATTCTGAGATGCACATGACTTTTGGAGTATTCAATATTTCTGTAAATTTTTATTATAAAATTAGCACAGAAAAGAAAATTTTGAAAATACTATGTAAAATAAATTTATAAGTTTTCGTTTATTTAACCGCCAATGCTCAATACAATTTTTGAAAAAAAAAAAAAAAAAAATGAAAAATGTAATACTTGATATTTGACTTTTTTGTATCAGGCTGCTTTATAATCCTAATGAACTGAAAAGTTCACGTCGTATAAAAACGTCAATATAAAAATATCACTAACGTGATATAAATGATTTGAAAGCCATTTAAAAAAATCTTAAATATAAATTGTTAACCATTTGTAAGTTTTTAGTAGTTTAGAACTATCGATGATCGTAATGCAATTACTTGCGCACTGTTACTCGCGCGACGAACTCAATGATAATCAGTTTCACGAGTTTAACCAGGTGGCAAGCTTGACCGATCTTTTTATGCTTCCGCACGTCCTCACTAATCACACTCGACACACGCTAAACTAATATGTACGTTGTTCGCAATCAGCAAAAGAAATAACGACAATGAAAAGACTATAATGCAAGTTCTAATTTGGTAATAAAGATTTATATATTTATTTCGCTCAGTTCTTCTTTTCTTCACTTATTTTTACATAATATATATTTTTTTGTCAAAATTTGATATGTATAAAAACAATATGTTCAATTTTATATCAAGACATCTGTTTTTGTGAGAAAATATTAAATATCCAACAGAATTGTAAGACGCAAATACTCAAAAAATATATCTCTTTTGACAAAAATATTTGAATAAAGTAAGGACATTCTAATAGTATGTTTGCATTTGTATATCTTGTGATTATTAACAACAAACTATGAAAATTGCCAAGAAAAAAGGAAAATGCACACTTTCAATGACTTTTATTCATGAGTTTTTATTTTTTCAACAATAAGTCACAGATTAATACGAGCCAATATACAGACTGTTGATGTATCAAATTATGGTTTTATTGAAAAACAATTTATAAGTTTTGATGCATAAATCTTCTTTAGTAAATAAGATTTTAAAAAAGAAAAATTACAAAAAAAATTCATCAGGCACAAAAAATACAATAAAATACAATATATGCAATATTGCTTCGCAATGTTAACTAAACAATAAATAAAACTAACAAAAACTAATACGCATTTGACTACGAGTTACCAAACTTCTTTCCACAAGGTAACCACACTACTTCACACATATATTGAGGATGACATACCGACAACTTTTTTAAAAAAAATTGTTCGACCATGTATATTCTGGCTTTTAGTTGACTATTTTTGTTTTATTTAATTTCTTACTTATGTAAATTTTCGTCTGAAGAAGACCCAAGTAAGGGTTGAAATATTACGATTTGCGGCTTAAACGTTTATAAGTATACATTGACTTTTGTATTTCCTAATTAAAACATCTAATTTCTTGCTCGAATTTGACGTTTTCTTTCAATTTTTTGTGAACAAAAACTAAGTTGTATTCAGTACAGTAAAAAAAATAAATACACATCTAATGTAAATAAAAAAAATATATATATATAATTAAATTAAAAGAAAAAATTAATTAAACGCATCTATATAAAAAATTAAAATCAATGAGAAATCATTAAAAAATGTACTTGTCAAAGATATTGAACGGAATAAATATTCAAATTACTACACATAGATGAGAACAGATGTCGATTTATGCTGATGATTGCTAATTTGATAATCATGAATAAAAAAAGACAAGCAAATTCTGATAAAAAATGATGGCATATCGTAAATACCTTTAGCTAGCTGAATTTTCTTGAGCTACAATCACACAAATCACTAGCCGTTCCTGTGAAAAAATCACTTGCTTCTCAATTAAATCCTTACGATTTAAATCAAATTTGATTTTGATCTTGTTACTAGTATATTTTTAAATATATTTTTTTCTAGATTATCTAATCTGGATAGAAAAGAAAATGATGGCCTCAATTTATACACGTTTAGTTATTATACATATAATAGTTTAATAGTAACTTCGCTTATGATGATTGAAGAAATAGACAACATATATCAATTGTTAGTTTACAATTTTTTTCAGTGCAACTTGTCTGATGAGCAACTCCGTAGATAATTGGATGAATGGCAATGACATCACCTGTGGCGGCATTCCAGGATTGTCAAAGGAGAAACGCGAGCTTTGCTATATAAATCCCGATGCTACCATGGCTGCAGTTAAGGGGTTACAAATGGCTATATCTGAGTGCCAATATCAATTCATGTGGCATAGATGGAACTGTTCGTCGATTACTCTCCGAAACAGACTTCAGCAAAACAGCGTTCTTCTTCAACGAGGTACGAAAAATACATAATTCTTTTAACGATCAAAATTTCATTAGTTCTGAACTCGTGATTAACAATCCGTTGATCCGCTAATGACAAACTAATATTTTTTTCGAAATTATTAAATTAGTCTCGATTTAAATAAATACAACTGCGCTATAAATATAACTAAATAAAAAATGTAAGACTCTATTAAATAACTAAAATAACTAATAAAATAACTCTACTAAAATTATATAAAAAACAATAAAGAGAGAAAGATATATACTTCTTGAAGAAAGGTTTTATATATTGTGTCACACCTTTTTAAAAAAGCTACGAGATGTCTGTTGCATTGTAAACTATTATAAACTATTTTTGTTACTATATTAAGTTACGCACAAGTATATATCAAATAAAAATATTATTATTTTAGAAATATATGTTATAATGTATAGAAAATATAATATTTTTTCCAACTTATCTACTATATATGTTAATATATGTATGTTATGTTTAAGAAACAAGAGTACGCAAACCCCATACAAACCGGAAATTGTTAACCGGAAATTTATATTCTGCAATATTTTGCATCCACGAACAAAAGTTCTCGATGATTCTTTATTACGTAATGGCTATATTCAAGTTTCTTAGAGAATACGAAGTGGAATATGTCTTACAACGTCGTTGACGGGGACGGCTGAGGCGAGACGAGACATTTCTTTAAATCAAAGCGTAAGCTACTCGCTACAGACCCCGAAAACCTGTCCCAGTTCCATAAGAAGACCCACGGCCGCCAGCCTATTCCGGTGTGACATATAAATTCGTCGTAGCGCGTACGTGCGCCGAAAGAGGAAACATATATCGTGTCGGGCGAATGCGCGACATCGGGCGCACCTGACCTGAAAGCTTAAGTTCGTCCGCGGAAAAAAAGAAAGAGAGAGAGAAAGAGAGAGAGAGAGAGAGAGAGAGAGAGAGAGAGAAAGACCCAGGAATCAGCTTCCCGTCCAGCTCTTCGTTATCTGCCTGTGAATCGGTACGTCTTTTCTTGTTTGCGAGACAGGAGGAGGTGTCGATTCCACGACTTTTTCGAGAATTATGTAAAGCGACCTGTCTGACCAATCGTGGAATTCTAACGAGAGAAAAACTTTAAGAAATTACTATAATACTTCAACGTCTCACAATTAGCAAAATCATTTTCGTTTCCATTACATTATTCTTATTCTGTTTATTATCAAACGTTGCAATGTGTTTTGATAAAGAAAATTAAGTTGCAGTAAATAATTTCCGTGTTGATGCAGTAACAAAATTTTTGAGTCTGTTTTCAGTCACGTCGTCTTTCATTCTGTCAAGTCTTATCACGGTTCTTTTATTTTGCACATTATATGCATAATATGTTTAGCCGTTGTATAAATATTCCGACAATAAAACTTTCTCGTATTTGTTTTGGTAAAAGAATCAGATGTGCGAAAAAGTGATTCGTTGCTTACCTATAATATTAACATAACAATCACTTGGTCATTATTAGATTTTCGTTCTCGAATCAAAGGGCAGTAGCTTTTGAAAAACGCACCATCTCCGTAACCGTTTCTTTTTCAAAGATATCGATAGGCAGGTGAAGGGAAAAAAAAGGAAAGAGAGAGACGGTCTTCAGATCGTTTGAGAAATCTACCGTATCGAATTCGGACTTGGCTTCTCGAGAAGAGTCGTTCATAGTTAAGTCGCTTGGACACGGTCCTCTTTGCCCTCTCGTTACTCTCTGCTTCCCCTTCTTACTATCTCATTCTCTCCTGCCTATCGTCACGATTTCGTTGGACTTCAGCAAAACGACTTAATGTATTATGAAAAGTACACGGAACCGATCTTTTGCCGCTTTGGCCGGGGCACAAGGCCCACACAAGAAGACCGAGGTCCGCTGTCGCGCTCTCTCGTAACGGCCGTCTTTGACACTGCACAACGACAGGATTTATAGTTATAAATATGGAAACCTACATATATATATATATATATATATATATATATGTATGTATGTATATATAAATGTTTCTTTTTTATTTTTAAATGACTCCAGCAATTTTTTCACTCTTAGATCTTCTGACATCAAAGATTTCATAAAAATAAGGACGTGATAGAGTCGACGTTATTTAAACGAAGATGTTCACTGATCATATCAATTAATCTTGTGTATTAATTATAGAATTAAATTATAGAAAATAAAAAATACTACAGAAAGAAATTCTATAAATATTATAAAAAGTAATAAATTATAGAAAATAAGATAAAATAGAGAAAACACTAAGGAAAACAATGGGTAATTGATCAAGCTCATTAAACTCGTTTGATTTGTATCTTTGGACTACCCGTTTCTGAAGAACATGAGACTTCTCTCGCGCGAGTGCTATTTATTGAGTTATCTAAATAGTGATTTGAGTCTGACACGCGGGAATAGCGTAAGGCTTGCGCACTATTCGTCACTACGTCGCTGCGTCAAGACTGCTGTTGCAGCTTGGAAGCGAAGAGGCAGAAATCGCACTATGCGTTTCTCTCGGAGTTCTTTTCTACCATCCCTTTCGGATTCTCCTCGAACTGTCCTTGAGAGGAGAGATGTATAACTTCTCGCGGACGATTTATTACACGTTTTCTCCCCTTTCGTTGTCAAGAAACAGCGATGGTTTCGCGGCAGTTATCTGCATCAAAAAACAGTTGCTTTGCTACCAATAGCCGTATATAGCAAAAACTTTCAACCAAACTTCTACCGGCTATATAAAGAATTTTCTCCCTGTATCTTTCAGATTCGGTCACGGTTTACTGAGTGACGTGCGTTTTTTGATGTTGACGTTAACACTCTTGGCGCCGAGATACGATATTGAATCTGATGGTACATACATACGCGTCAAAAATTGGTGGTCATCATCCTGTTTCTCATTTCCAATATTTCTATCAACTTGGAAAGTCTCGAAAAATGCTCTGATCCGAAGACAATTTCCGGCATTTACTGAAGAGATTCTTTAACGTTGTCGAGTTCCGTGCGGTCGACGTAATCAGCTGCGAGCTGTCCTTACGTCTTTGCTCAAACAACAAACAAACAAATCCATTTTGTCGCGACTGATCTACTTCTAATCTAGTTATTAAAAAGATTTTTTGTTATTGCTGTTCTTCATCGCTTTGTTTTCAGATAAATTTTATTACAAATCTATTATTACTAAGTTTTTAATTAAGTTATTAATAGATATTACACATACGGAGAAAACATTAAACTCTTCTCAAGTTAGCACAATCTGTTACTTTTCAAACTTTAGCTGCTACTGTTAAAACGAAAAGATGCTTTGCAATGCGATTTCCATGTAAAATCAGGCGAGAAATCGATCGCGATTTGAGCTGTTGCGCGCACGGAGTTTGGCATTACATTGTTTCAGACACCCCGTCGTGAGAAATCGTTTATACATGCGGATGCCTGCCGGCCGTCGCTGCTGATGCCCGCGCTTTGTTTTGACGGACTGCTGAATAATCTACTACTGAACCGCGCCTGATGGCTGTCTGTCTGCTCATCGTCTTGTTTTGTTGTCTCGAAGTTCCCTTTGCTACCGAAGTTCCTTCTACGGAAGCTCGACTCCTGCGGTGTCCCGCTGTTTCACGATCTCTGTCTTTATCTGCGAACAGAAAGGAGCAAATGCGTTATCGTGGCCTTGCATATATTATCTAATGTCGTGTTCGTCACCGACTACGAGCAGCAATTTTGCTAACGGAGACAACTGCGGGACGCAAGTGTCTTCTCCTGGTGTCTCGATATATATCGTGTCTTGACTAACCACTTACAAATATATCTAACAATCCTGTAATTCTATTATTGTATTCCGGTATGTTTTTTTCCTTTGCTTGTGGTGAGCGTCAGAATACTTAATACACATTCCTAGTATATTTGCTGATACAAGGCGTAATAGAACATTTATTAAGCGCGCGATCAAATTCTATTTTTAGAGGACTATAATAACAAAAAGTTTATGTAAAGTGTCTGAAAACGGCATTTAATAAATCGATCACACAAAAGTGCTAATACGCCTTTGTCAAAATATAAGGCAACAAAAGGTAAGTAAAATCGGCCGATTATCAATCACGTTTTGTTACAGGATATAGGGAGACGGCATTTGCCTATGCGATTTCGGCAGCTGGCGTGGCTCACAACGTAGCTCGTGCCTGTAGTATGGGTCGCTTGATCTCTTGTAGCTGCGATCCGTCCAGCTATAAAGGTAAAATCCCGGCGAGTGCCAGAGGCGTACAATGGAAATGGGGTGGCTGCTCTCATAATCTTGACTATGGCATAGAATTCTCGAAACAGTTCCTAGATCCGCGGGAAGAAGTTGGCGACATACAGTCTACAGTGATTCTACATAACAATCAAGCTGGTCGTTTGGTAAGAACCATTTTCGCGACTTTCGTAACTCATCTTATGTTTGTTTATTCTATACTTGTTATTCGTTTTTTGGACGTAAATCATGTATATATGCATAAATATTGTACGCTTCTGTCAACAAAGAAAACATGTACGCATTTTATACTACAAGCATACAAAATGTCATCTTTTTATGGAGACTTCTGTGTACACACAATATCCCCGATAAATGATGCATTTAAAGCAGTCATGCGCAAGAAATGTACCGTTAAACGATCAGCGGGAAATCTCGAAAGGAAGCGACTTCGCAATCGCGTGCCATGTCCACCCGCGAATAATATAGCGCGCACGCCATCGTACGTGGATCCGTGAGAAGTTCCTTCGAGTTCTTTTTGATCGCGATTCTTTTCTCTCTTCGTCCTGCCTTCTGATTTTTCGACGGCTTTTTTATTTTTTAGCGCTCTTCTTCCTTCCCTCTTGTGATAGAAAAAAACGAAGAAATAGATAAGAAAGAAAAACAGAAGAAGATAGACAGAGAGAGAGAGAGAGAAAGAGAGAAAGAGAAAAAGAGAGGAAAGACTCCTCCTCTTCTTTCATCGACCTCTCCATGTTCGCTCTCTCGCCTCGACATTATTAAGACGTAGCCCCAGGCTGGACCACCCAGCCGTAGACTCATTAACTGTTTTGTACGCGACACCTCTTTGTTTAAAAGAAACTGGGCCCTTCTTCCTTCTCCCTCTTTTTCTTTGCCCTCTTGACTACTTTGCGCACTCTGCGCATCCGAGCAGCTGTTTGTACATCGTGTTAGAACCGGCGTTTTTTAGCCAACTTTGCAACACCGTGGACATCGCACAATCTAAAGAAACGATTCGATTACGTTCGCCTCGTCCGTCGAACCGAAAGCTATGGCGAAAAAGAGACCGTGAACCGGCCGTGACAGATGTAAATGAAAAAGTCGGTCGACCGTTTTGTACAAAGTCAACCGAGATGATTTTTTGTGATTTTGTCGCTCAATATTGTCAGTTCACCTAGAGATCTTTTAGTCCATCTTGTGCAAAGCTATATTTTTTAGTTATATTCAACACAAAATAAAATAAAGAATGCATCAACTATATAAACATTGTATTTTTAAACTTTCGATTTTACATTACATCATGTTTATAAATTCATATTTACAATTATTACAGGCAGTAGCTAGCAACATGCAAGTACGCTGCAAGTGCCACGGAATGTCCGGTTCGTGCGAGTTGAAAACTTGCTGGAAAGTTACACCAGACTTTCGAGTAGTTGGCAAAACTCTCAAGAACCGTTTCAGAAACGCTGTGTTGGTGACGCAGAACAATATCAAAGGAGATGTGATACCAAATAAAATTCGGGGACAGCGTCGGAGACGACCCGATCGACAGAAAAAGAAACATCGCGGCAATCTTGATCGTAAGAGAAAACCACGGAATCTTGCCAAGCAGTTGTTCTACTACCAGAAATCGCCCAATTTCTGCGAACGGGATCCGGAGATCGACGTAGCCGGCACGACCGGTCGCAGGTGCAACAAGACTAGCACAGGTGGAGATGGATGCTCCAGTTTGTGCTGCGGCAGAGGTTATAATGTTGTGCGACAACGACGAACGGAGCGATGCAAGTGCAAATTCCATTGGTGCTGCGTAGTGCACTGTCACAATTGCACGGTGGAAGAGTGGATCACAGTTTGCAAGTGAGATGAAATGTAAGCGGAGAAAAACAGAAAAGTAGAAAAATGAAAGACAAAAGTCTCGAAGACTGATGGAAATCAAGGCGATCTTTTTTATTCTACTATTGAGTCAAAAATAAAAACAAAAAATGATCTGAAACTGAAAGAAAAGAAAAAAGAAATTGGAAATCTCATATTTGCACGCATGTCACTTATAAAATGCATAAAAATTAGTATCGTGTTATTAAGCTTATCGATTGCCAATATGAGACAGAAAATTGATGGAATGGTTCTTATTAGATTATCAAACGATCCTGATTGATGATTTTCCTAAATGATCCTGGATAATGTAATTAAAACGGATTGCTCTGCTACCTTTGAATCTGTTTCTCTCTCTCTCTTTCTTTGTAAAGAGAGAGATACTGAAATATAATAATCTTCATTAGTAAAATCCGATTTTTGTACTCCGACTGGACATATGAGATAAATATGATGGATCAATTGCAGAAATCCACTCATATCAGGAGAGAATTAGCGCGAACCATAGCGTATGTGAATACTAGAAACTAATTTATAGACAAAGCAATAATAATCTAATTTATTTATAACGCTCTATTTAATTGATATTTAATTGATATTTTAACTTTTATATAAGCCGTAAGACACCTTTCTCTTCCAGCACAGTATTATTAGACGAAAAATGTGTGTTCTCTATTCGGTGAACATAATTGTACACAATTTAATAATTCGCGTACAATAAAGAGAGTTCCTTCACAAATAATATCAGTTATTTGTCTTCAAACATTTTATCAAATTATTATTTTGATTAATCCTACACACATTCTTATTCCCTTATCTATTATATCGTTTTTATCTATTACATAATGTTGTAAATACTTTGCAAAATTTGTTTCCTTGTTGTACCTTTCTTGAAAACTATGAGTCAATATAGATATGTTAATACTGTACGAGTGTCGTTAATATTACGTCTTTAATATTACAAGCCAATAATCCGAAGTGTCACCTGTAAGCTTTATCGTATGATCGGTAATTCGTCTTTCGTTCTGACAATCGACAGAAAGATATGGAAAAACCAGAAGAGGGGCAGAGGAGATAGCAGGTAGCTATCTGTAAAAGATCACAAATAAAAAAAGAAGAAAAAGACAATGTAGTGATCCTCAATACGGAAAAGAAATTTATTGATTTTATATAAAATAACAATAAACGACGCGAAATGATCAGAGATAAGTTCCGCGATTCGCGCGATATGATCGGCACAGATGATTTGTAAACATCGAGCTAGTGATTGTCGCAATAAATTCTCATCATGATTAAATTTCTACAATATATCTTTTCGACTTACACTTTGATTTTAATTTTATTGTAGTACACACACAAAATAATTTTTTAATTAAAAATTATGTCGCTGTTCAATTTAAATTTCCTTCATTTACTGTGTTTTTTTTTTCACATATCTATGTAGGTTTTTATATATTGAAACAATTTCCTATACAAACATCCTATACATTTTTTCGCTTTAGCAGATAAGTTACATCAAAGTACTAATATTAATATTATTGTTCTTATGCAAATTCATGATTAAAATCGGCAGAAGCTATACATTCAAATACTCATCGACTGCCAAAATTGCGAAAAAACTGTGATTAAATTTTTTTACTGTATAAGCAAAAAAACCTAATTATTTTTTTACGAGCTTTTGTTAACATTAGCTCGTAAAAACTGTTCAGTTGAATGCGCAACAAAGTGCTCGAGGTAAAAGGACGAAAAATTCAAGAAAGTACTTGTGAAACAAGAAAGAACAGCAAGATGCACATCCGCATTAAGGACGGCATACGGTCCTGCAAACGGCCAGCGGCTTCTTTTGACGGCGGTGGCACGGCGGCCAGAACGACGAAGAAACCACGATAAAGCGCATTAATTTATCGCGTCCGCCTCCCCCTGAGAGATCTTTTTCCGAGTTGCATTGATCTAAAGAACGAGACTAAATGCGAGCGTACGCGGATTATTTTTCTTATTTATTTTTGTTTTGTTTATTTACTTTCTTCAGTTTATTGTACATGCAAATGTTACGCAGCATATACGTATAATATATGTTTACACTATGCATATTATTATATAGAATAATAACACTACGTTATTTTATTAAAATCAAATAAAACATTATTTAATACAAAATTTTTAATATTTTACTACTGTGTGAAAAGAGAAAGAGAGAGAGAGAGAGAGAGAGAGAGAGAGAGAGAGAGAGAGAGAAGTAACTATATTTTATTTTTCTTATACAATTGCAAGTTAATTATATATTTTTTATTGTATAATAAATTTAAAAAAATATATACAATAGGAAAGAAATATATCATTCTTATTGAGTGATATAATATTTAATTTTACTTAGTCTTTTCGCTCTTCCATATGACTCTAACATTTACAGTAAAACATTGTTAAAATTCAACAAAAGTAATATAAAATAAACGAATTATAAGCATGAAATAAATAAATTGTATAATTATTTTTTAATAACTAAATTTCGTGAGATGATCAATTTCTTTTACCCTCTATGAGTGAAGATTAGGTGTCTGGCGATAAACAAAAGCGCTGAAAACTCAGCGAACTTATTAATTAATAAAAGGATCCCGGGATTCGGATAAGCAATTTGAAAAGGAAGCCGAACGAGAAAAGAATTAAAGACTATCTGTATAGCACTGACGGTTCTGTCGATTGGACTTAAAATAATCCTTATATATAACGACAAAGGGCGGGAGGAGGAAAGAGAGGAAAAGAAAGAAGTGAAAATATGAATTTTTCTAGAGAAGAGAAATGACGCGGAGGATAAGAGTTAGATGACTAGACGGCAGTCTAGCGAGTGAAATCAATGAGCTAACAGGCTTGTTTGGAGTTAGCAGTTAGTTAATTAAGTCGACATTATTGGATCATAGAAGCCAAGCATTGCGCTCACATCCCTCGCCGAGTAAACCTCGACTGCCAACTCACACGGACGCATGGTGATACACTTAGGCCGTACTGGCACTGTAAGGGTGGACGCCGCGGGGTCTGCACGATCTACCAGACGCGTTTTAATTAAGAGGTGAGTTCTGTCGCGCGCGGGACAACTTAGAGTGGTGTACCCTTCGTGTAAGTAAGTATAATTCTCACGCTTCCTTCGCAAAGTTTCTTTTCATCGTCTCCACGGCTTACGGTGCGAAGACAACGTGAAGAAAGTCGAGAAATAACAAAGCTGAGAAATGGCGAGAGTGTGATGACGGAGAATAACACGCGCGAGAGTGCAATCGGTACTTGAAAAAAAAACAAATGTGTCAAGATTGAGTTTACCGCACTATTTATAACATAGGTGACTTTCTTTTACTCTTTTTACTCTCAAACAGGAGAAAACATCGCGTTGATTGAAAGCGACAGATAGTAAATATATCTATCGCGCATTTATCCAATATATCCAATATATATATGTGTGTGTGTGTGTGTGTGTGTGTGTGTGTGTGTGTGTGTGTGAGCGCCATTGTTATATCTCTAGTTCAAATTGCTAAAATGTAAAAAAATAAATAAATTAAAAAAAAAATAAATAAATAAATTGAAAATAATTAGCAAGCACAAATGTTAACGTAAACGTATACGATGCATAATACGTATGAGATAACAGATATTTTGTAGCCTTTAAAATATTGTAAGTAAAGTTCCTAACTGTGTTAACTGTGCAGGAACAAAAAGGAATCATATTAAAAAAAAAAGATAGATAGAAACAGTATTTATTCAGCACTTTGAGATATAAGCCTTTTAAACGCAAAAAAAAAAAAAGAATACAATTACAAAATATATATTTACGTAACAAAAATATATAAAAGAAAACTTTAATAATTAAAAAATTTTTTTAAAAATACATAAAACTTGGACAAAATTAATAAAAAAAGTAAACTAAAAATCAACAGAAATACAAAATCAAAATCAAAAAGATTAAACAGAAATAGAAATTAACAGAAAAGATTAAGCGTTATCACCACATCCAGCAAGTATCTAAAAAACACAGCTCTAAAAACTTTTGTCGTTTCTAATTTAAATATTAGATTAGGAGAAATAGTATTCCAGATATTGATGGCAAAGCAGACGACAAAAGAACGTTCATAACTCTCAATATAAAAATAAAGAGACATGATGAAATTATCCTTAGCCATCCACTTTAAACTAACTTACTACAAAAGTGAGAAGATTTTTTTTTATGAAAGAAAGATTAATATGTCAAAAACACTGCACGTATATAAGATATGTTCTACGATTATTAGTGTTGTAGAGTGTTATTATAATACGGGATAATGTGCTTATCTTTTCTACTGTTAAAAATGAATCTGATAGTGACATCGATAGTTCTATAAGCGAAGATTCTGTTTCATAGTAAAACGTAACAACAATAATCCAGATAAAAATAGATAAATGCAGTCTCATAAGTCTATTCTGAATTGCCGTGGCAGTAATTTTTTATATAATTTAAGCTGATAAAGTATGCTGCAAATTTTATTAGAGATATTTAACATGTTTGTCTTAAAGAAAGCTTAAAGATAATAATATCAAGATATTTTAATTTGAGCGAATATTGGACAGAGTAATGTCCTCAACCATGATATATGGCATATAATAAATTAAATGCATTGACGATTAATACACTGATATATCTGGCAAATCTCATGATAATCTGAATTCTGTCGAAGTTGAGCAAAAGTTTGTTTTGCATAACGTAAAAAATTATATTCTAAATATCCGATTTTAGAACCTTTGCAATATTATAATTTATCTCACGTGGTTCATAGTAAAGATAAATAAACAAATCATCAGCATAGAAACTGTATTTAAAATGAGATAATAATGCGTCACTGAAGTCACGTATATAATATAAAGTGAAACGAGTCTGAGAATTTTACGGAACATCAATCCTAGCAACAAAGAAAGATCACAACTGATTTTTAATAACTTGTGATGTATTGTTCAAATAGGAGCCAATTTAATGCACAACATAAAAATATTTGAAAAATTCTTGCCAGTTTTTTCAGGAATAAGTGGTTTGTACTTTACTCAATAGCTTTTGACAAATCGAAGAAACAATAATGTTAACTATCTCAGAGAGAGAAAGAGAGAGAGAGAGAGAGAGAGAGAGAGAGAGAGAGAGAGAGAGAGAGACATTATGTAAAATAATTTTGCGACATAAAACTGTTCGTCTATTATCTATAGATTTTGAGAATACGATATAAGAAGAAACATATATTAACATTTCTGACATCCACATTGTTGAAACAACAAAACGAGAATGAAATAAAGAAGAGAAAAGCGAGAACTGCCGAGAGATAAAGGTCTCTCGCGCAAACTGTAAAAAATATCCAGAGAAGTTAATGTTGCATGAGCTTCGACGAAGAGAAAACCAAGCGATCAGATTCTCTGTATTAATTAACCCGCTGACGGAAATAACGTACAGTCGTCGCGCAATCTTTCCGAGACGAAAACGCGAGAACTGCGACACCTCAGGCGGAATCTACAAACAGGTTGACGCTTTATCTGCCGAAAGCATTGATCTCTTGGTGATCTGTAAAAGGGAAGAGGCAAGGAACAAGAAAGGACTTGCATAAGGTATCTTTCGAGATACATGCGCTTCTACGCCGTGAGTAGTTCGAGCCAGCATGCGGAAAGACGATCCTTGCGCGTCAATTCTTTCATTGCAAATGCCTACGCCGTGAATGAAACAGATAAATGAACAAAAAGAAAAATTGATATCCAGAAGAAAAAATCTAAAAACTTACTAATCATACATTTTGCTTTAATATCGATATCACAGAAATAATCAAAAATGTTTTAAATGTATTTGTTCTTTCTCTTATTTATAATTTACACTCTCACGTACTTTTCTTTTCTAATAAATAATAAATTTCAAAATTTTATCCATTATAAAGCCCATCCTTTAAAAAAAAGAAAAATCTTAAAATAAAAAACTATAATAATTATAAATTACAATTTATAATAATTATAAATTATAATTTATTTTGCATTATTGTAACGTAAATCACGATATTGCAAAAGTATTTCAGTATTGCTATAATAATAATCAAGTAATAATTAATCACAAGAAGAAAGCGAGAGAAAAATAAACTGACATTTCTGTTGCTGTGTAAGTGCATCGTTCTTATTATGAGAGCACATGAGAAACGCGAGCGAGCCACTTGTCAGCAACTCACGGTGGTACTTTCCGACGGGAGGAGTGTCGAACCCTTTTCAACTGGTCCCAGGTCCGGTCAAACCCGACGACTCTCGCTTTCGGTCTTCTTATCCTCCTCTCTCTTCTTTTTTCTTCTGTCACTACTACCGTTGTCGTTTCTTCCCAAGGATTTGCGGTGCTAACATTCCGCCGTAGCGGCCGTCCTCTAGACCAAACAGATATCAACTTTCCCACAGTTACTTTTTCGGGAAGCAAACGCGCGGAACGTGGTCCAATATCTTCCCTCCTCCGTGATTTCGTAGAAACATATGCCGGAAGATCTGTCGATTTCTGTACGTATCTTGAATGTAGCATTGGTCACATGAGAAATAAATCGCAATTGTCAAGCAGCCGTAACCATTTCTCTTCGAATCTATATCACTTGTAATATTATTAACTGTTTTTCTATATTACTTGTAATATTATTAACTGTTTTTCAACAGTGTGATTCAATTTAATTCCTAAAATATTATCTCAATGTACTAATTGAGAAATTTATAATTACTTGATCAATTTGATTACGTACATATAATAAATTGAAAAAAAAATATACATGTATATGTATATATTTTTTATACATACATACATATATATAGATATATCTATTTTTTATATATATTTTCGCATATACATATATACATATATGTATGTTTTTCATTTATGAAAATTAAAACTACTAATAATAACAATAATGATATAACTTTTCAAAAAATATAGTCTAGCGATTTCTCAAACTGATTTACATATTCTCCGCTAATCGTTTTGCCGTGTGAGCAAAAGGCAAACGTTCGCAGACAAGTTTTCTCTTTTAGGGAAAGAAATCAAGTCTGAGAAAAATGTAAAATCTATCTAAAATATACATATATATAAACTCCTTTTATTTCTCAACTCTATTAAAGCATATATTCCTCGTACATATCGCGTAAAACTTTCTCACAACGCATGTTTCGTTGACTCTTGTGATTCTTCCTTCCTTTTAAAGAACACGTGCATGAGTCCCCTCTGTGGCCGTTTAATCCACAGAAGAAATCGAGAGAAGAGAAGGCGAGAAGCAGCAGCGGGAAGACCGATGATGGACCGAGTGACGCGGAAAGCTTTTTTCTGAAATCACGATACTCGTTCACGTTCTTTTCCCCTGCTTCGTTGCCTCGCGGCGTGCAGTCGGGCATCGATAATTTAGCGCCCCGTCGTATCAATAAACCTGCACGAGTGCGCGCAACGCAAAGAGAAAGGCGAACGCAGTACAAACCCAGGACGAAAAGCGAAGATATAACGGGGAGAGACAGAGGAAGATTCTGAAGGGCGCTCGAAAGGAAAAAAGAGAAGGGTGAACGTGATGCAGAACGGAACTGTGAACGTCCTCCGGATCGAGAATGGCTTTTCTTATACGCGTGCGGCTGTTCGCATATAGTTAGTGACGCGCCGTCCTCTCGCTCGAGTCGCTCTCCTTCCCCCTAACCCGCTATTACAAGCGGCAAGAAGTGGCATTACACGAAACCCGCCGCGCCGACAAATCGACAGATTATGCCGGACAAACGCCGCGACCTACCGGGAATAAATGAATTAGCTAACGATGTGATTCCACTCATTTCTCACTCATACGATAAGTTCTCTTTCGCTGGCTGACGTAAAACTTTTAAATAAGGATTCACGCAATTTTGTAGTAATTCAAGAATATGTGTCTAAAAAATTATTGACTAATTAATTTTTTGTATACATATTTCTAGAAGTGTGTGATATTTACTTTGCGATAATAAATGAAATAATAAATCAACTAAACTACGATTGTACATACTAATACTAACTACTAATAAAAATACTACTACTATCGACTGCTAATAATATTTTTGAAACATCATGTGCAAAAGTACAATAATTCTTTTTAGAGCATTTTTCTAAACGCGTCTAACGCATATAAGATAGCGATAGATTCTATCTATCTATCTATCTATCTTTCTCTAAAACTTTGATTATGCATTATTTGAAATAGAATGCACTGTAAAACTGCAAACTTTTTCGAAGCTTATCAACACCTACATTGAAATAATTGAATTATCATAAAATAAGAAAGATAATACTTTTCAATAAATAATATTTACCAAGAAGATTACTATTTTTTATTTATTTATTATCTCTTAAATTATGTGTTATTTTAATACATTTGTATACAACTATCTATTGATAGTTTTCATGAAGTTTTTCCTCACAAGATGTGTTTAAAAAAAAAAGAATAAAATATTTTAAAGAGATTTAGCATATGCTCTATAGTTATGCTCTAAAATAGGTTG
This sequence comes from Pseudomyrmex dendroicus, assembly GCA_014825645.1. Classification (NCBI taxonomy): domain Eukaryota; kingdom Metazoa; phylum Arthropoda; class Insecta; order Hymenoptera; family Formicidae; genus Pseudomyrmex; species Pseudomyrmex dendroicus. The sequence goes on along the minus strand of QVNZ01013194.1, from coordinate 22,538 downwards.
AAATCTTGATAAATATGGATCTACAAATAAGCCGTTTTTTTAGTATATTGAAATACTTTTTTGTTTTTAATACTTTTAGTTTTAATACTTTTATTTTTTTGTTTTTAATACTTTTATTTTTCTTTTTGTGTGTATTTTTTTATATATATTTTTATTTTTTTATTTTTAACTTTTTGTTTTATATTTTTATTTTTATTGCAATTTATATAAAAACAATAACAGCTGGTGTTTCATCTTATCTTATGAGATATTAGAAAACATACTTAAAATATTTTCTTTCCGTGTCTATGCAAATCCTGCAAAATAAAAGTATTTCAAAAAGGATTCATTTGCGGGTCGTTTATTAAAACTTTTCGACTTATTTTCGAATATATTACATTCCCTTATAGTTTATTTTTTTCTTAAACATGCTGTATATTTAAAATAGTTTTACGTAATTCACACACATGATGCGTGACAAATAAGATAAATATCCACTTACTATATTTCTGTAGCTCTACAAGTCGTATTGAAAATGTTGTGTTCTGAAACTGTATCAAAACAAAAATATTATAATAAGCATTATTGAAAGTTTTAATTATCCTATGATTAAGAAAAATAAGTCAAAAAACTAATTTCTGAAATAATATTTCTGACAGAAACATTTTTTTAATTGTTCGAGTAAAATGTGATTAAAAGTGTACACCGCGGCTTAGTATATTTAATATATAGTAGTAAATATAGTAGTAAATATAGTATATAGTAGTAAATTTAATTAAAACATAAAACTGTTAAACACATAAGTAAGAATGTAAATCGGGTTTGCGGCCGACAGATCTTGCCTTTAGAATCATTTTTTTCTATTCTTCTTCGGTAACGCCTGTTAAAGTTTTCAGAAAGCAAATTATTAATTAACGATTATCTCTCGTTCACGAAGTACAAGAGTTAGAGAAAGAGAGAGAGAGAGAGAGAGAGAGAGAGAGAGAGAGAGAGAGAGAGAAAGAATGTATGTTTGTGTGTGTGACCAATTCTAACGTCTTTCAAAATATTCAAAGGACGTTCGGAGAGTCTTGATCTTTGATCACAAAAAAAAAGATTTTATGTCTATATGTACATCTTACTTTGTTTTCTGAAAAAAGAACCATATTACATTTATATAAAAACTATCAAATCTTAATGAAATTATTCTATAACAACTATAACTGTTTCAGCTCACTTCATCAGGGTTTAAAGAGCAACCTGATAACTATAACTGTTTTTATATAATTTTTATTGAATCTTATCAGATATCGTTAATTTCAAATTAACCGTTAGAATATTTATAATCATTTTTTTATATTTTATATCTGTTTAAAAAAAAGAAAAGGAAAATATAAATCCATAATTTTGTGTTTCCAAATTTCTAGTTGCATAAAAAACCTCTTGCATGTAATGAACTTTTGTTGTAATTATTACGTAAGAGACTTTGTAATTTTGTTTTTGATTTCGGTATCTTTCAGGCGGTAAACATTGTCTACTTACAAGATGAATGAGTTTGGTAGACAAAAAGCAAGCAATGATTGGCGTGGTAGTATTCAAAATTTACAAGGAGAAATGGAGAATCGAGGCAGAAATTGGGACGCAGGACATGGGACTCTACAGCGATTGGATAGCATTCAGGATCCAGGAAAAAGATATGTGTTGAAGAATCGCGTTGGTTTTGGTGTATGCGGTGATGTTTATGAGGCGATTGATCAACAAGCCGGTATACAACATAAGACTAGCATATAGTTATTCAGCGATAATCTTCCTAAAGTCATTCCACACGGGAGAGGGAAAATAATAATCTCATATATTTCCAAATGTTTTTCTAATAAATCTCCATTAGATGTTCATTAGACGTCATATAGAATTATGAATGTCTAGTAGACGTCTAATGAACGTTATGTCTGTGTGGATCGATATAAGAAAAAATCTAAATATGAGCAGAAGAAAAATTATGATTTACAGCACAAAGCAGTTACGCGCAGAGAATGGATGTGTATCAAAATAATTTTATTGTAGGAAATAAAAAGGTTGCCATTAAAATCCAAAAGCTCACACCGGAAACGCAGTGCCTAATCGTGGAAGAATATCGTGTCCTTCGTGATTTTGCCGGTCATCCAAATCTTCCGGATTTTTATGGAATATATCGTAGACGATCCGCAAAGAAATCCGAATATGACGAAATTTGGTTTGTCATAGAGGTAACTCATATTATTCTCAATTTATTTGCTGTTTTAGATGCTTAATTTAATTTTGTTTTGTTGATATATCCGTAATGTGTCAGAAAAAAATAAGAAACAAGAAAACACATAGAATAGAAAGATGCAAATAAAAGAATGAAAAAAAAGCAGCGAAAGAAACGAAGGGAAAAAAAACAAGGCAAGAAACAAGGACTGCTGTGTGTATCCAAGACCTGAAGTCAATTTTAAGCATTTGAAACTGTCGAATATACAAATAATTTACGACACACGCTTCCATTAAACAATCATTAAACTCGTTCGTGTACGCAAGTGAGGCCCGGCATGTCGCGGCTCTAATTTACGGACGGACCTCCGCGATGTGCGTCCGAAATATTATTACTTATGTTGAATAACGTAACGATAGTTGACGTAACAGGTATGTGCACTCAGAGATCGGTCGAGTTATCTTGGGAATCGGCTTCTTTTTTTCTCGGCCACGCCTTTCAAAACGTATCAGTGCATGAAACATGCATCGTGTCTCGAAGGAAGTCGCGTCGCGAATTTTATTAACTTTCTACAGAACGTACACAACTTCTCTTGCGCAATAAAATATCATCTGTCTTTTTTTACATTAACTCCGAAAATTACGTTTGTCATTAAAAACAAAATGCAATTTTGAAGATGAGTAAAACGAGTTGAAAAAAACGAGAAGAATGGTAGTGTCAAATCAAATATAATAAGCGCAGCGAGGCCAATCATGACTCACGTGGGCAGTTCAGCCAAGCTAATAGTAACGCTGAACTATATATATATAATATATATTATGACTCAATTGATTATATAAATCTTAGCTTAGAGAATTAAAGTTTTAATATATAAAAAACGATTTTTACTGTTTGTCTTCGTGAATGAAGACGGATTTTTTTTTAAATAATCGATGCGGTAGCTATTCGAGAAAAAATAGAAACGTATGATCATATCAGATTATATATAAGTGATCAGATCGCACTAAATTTCGAGTCTGATTTTATACGATCATATATGATTTTATATTATATAATCTTATATGATCATGTTTCTATTTTTTCTCGGGTATATATATACATACACAAATATATACGAGCAAGATGTTACTAACTCTAATAAAATTAAGGAAAACTATATTAAAAGACACAGAAACAGCTTTTATATAAGTGTGATTTTATATTAACAATGTTTGTTTTCATAAAAAAAAATATTTTTTGTTTTTTTATAAAAAAAAAAAGATTTAGAAAAATACATGTCAAAAAATCATCTAGAATAGAACAGGATAGAATGTGTTGGTGTTCACATGAGATATTCCAAAGTAAAGATGAAACATTGAATCACGTTTGCTCAAGATTACTGCACGTTTCGCATAATTGTAGATACACGAAGTTTATTATACTTAGCATGTCCTTCCGGCAGTTCTTAATTTCTGAAGGTATGTACATGAACTACGCGTGAAAGTCTTACTTTCTGAGTGAATTGACTTTAGTGTGTGAAAAATAACGATTAGAAGACTGGAATTGCGCGTTATTGACGCACTATTTTTCAATTTGCATTGAATATAGCTCGCAGTTATCTCTATAATTAACAATATAATTAATTAATTATATTATAAATTATTTATATAGGTAATTATATAGTTAAAATGCACTTGTGTGTGTAACATTCTTATTATAGTTTTGCGAGGACGGAACAATCATGGATCTCGTCCGTGGAATGATCGCAAATGGTAGAAGAATGCGAGAGGAACATATTGCCTTTATCTTGAGGGAAGTAATTAAGGTGAGAGAGTTTTTGTTATCATAATTGTTTTATGAGTAAAATATAGCTTAATTCTACTATTTTTTATTTAATTTCAAATATCAAAGTAAATTAATTTGTTACATGTTCAGAACTACTTAAAAAAAAAGAATATGTCTCTTATACAACAAATTTATTCTTGCAAACTTATATATATTAGATGATATATGCTTGAAATGTCAATGTGAAAGACGACAGATATTCAATAGTTCCCAACGTACACAGATTTTCAGGAAAAATCTGACAGAACAGAAATTAAAATTAATTAACAAAGATATGACGTGACCGAGATACTTTAGATGAGAGATCTAACGCGTCTTGCGTCAAATGATTAATAATTGTTAATGTTATAACTAGCAAAAACTATATCCGGCCAAAAATAGATGAGTTCGAAACAAGAAGAGAACCTCGCATACCCGAGATTTCAATTTTGAGAAAATTTTGCATACATGTAAGGAAAAGTAAATAGATGAATTTAGAAATTTTCAGTTGCGGCTGAAAAACAATCCTAAGAGATAAAAACTACCTCTCGTACGTAGCGGTTTTTCCCTACATGTGTCAAAGTTTTATTAAGATCGAAATTTTTAGGTTTGCGAGGTTTACCTTATAAAGTAATTAGTGTTGTAATTATTGTTGCTCGGATATGTTGAGAGAAATATAAGAAAGATATGCATCGAGAAAGATGGCCGTCACGAAATGTCCGGTAAAATTGTGCTGCAATTTATCTCTTCTTTCATTTCTCTCTCTCTCTCTCTCTCTCTCTCTCTCTCTTTCTCCTACTTCCTTTTTCCATTCTTTCTCTCTTATATTAATACGAAATATAATAAATATTACCTGCATGGAGAAGAGAAGAGAAGAGCAGAGCACCGGTGAACCGACAGAAATGATAATGGTTGGTAGCCACAGCAATAGTCGCGTTATTACGATATAATTATGCTCGATGGTACCATGTCCTGACTCAGACGCTTTTATCTCATGGCAGATTAACCGCGTTGATTGCACAAGACATGGGCGGCGAGACGCATTTTTTGTTGTGTGAAACTATTTAAAAAATGTAAAAAAACAATCTGTTTTTTGGATAATAAGTCATTTCTAAGTTTGAATTGCTTAATGTTATCTTATTATAAAAATAAAAACATGTATATAGATAGCATGATATTTGAAAATATGTAATTTCCGAGCAAATTAACACAAACTTGAGTGAAAATTGGTATTTTGAATCATTTATCGTAACAAGATATTAACGTAACGAATTTGCCAAGTTTATTTCTAGTATAAAAATTCATTTTTTGCTCTTGTTATTAGTATTAATGAGCAATGCAATTAACGTCAGTATAAATTGTAGCCGCCACATTAATTATTTATTTATTGCCTTTGTTTACGATGTAATCGTAAAACGAAGCCATGTTTTTTTTTTCTACGTGTTTTGAGAAAAAAAAACAAATCCTGATTTGGTAGAATAGATGACGAAACTAACCGAAAGCAAATGACGTAAAATACAAATTGAGACAAATATTCGTCTCAAGAGAAGAACGAAAATATAGATAGTATAATGAATAGTGAGAAAGAAACGGATTGAAAGAAAAGAAAAGGATTGAAATACGAAAAAAAGCTAAATTTTCTTCCACAAGCTTATAATTTTGTTTAATAGTTAATGGTGTAACGACGGATTCGCTTGTTTGCTTTTCATGTGTGTGTGTGTGTGTGTGTGTGCATAAAAAGAAACATAAAAGATTTGAAAAAGTGAATGAAATTCTAAAATCACTTCCGTTTCAATTGTCACTTATATTATGATTTTCTTTTACTTACTACATTTCTACATTTGTGATGTTACTTTTGTTTCTTTATTTATAATTATATTATTTCAATCCAGATTAGTTTGACATTTTTTTGATAAAAAATTATATATATAATTATATATATATTTTTTTGATATAAAAAATTATATATATAATTTATCTTTTTTATTTTTATCTCAAGAGTAAAATCTTTTATTCATTATTTACTTTAAAGTATATAATTATTAGCAGATGGTGTATAAACATTATTGATAGATTATTAACAGATCTCACAAAATACTTTAGAGATGAATACCTTTTTTTCCGAATTTGCAATTGCTCCTCCAAATTCGAAGGAACTTGATAAAAGAGATGCGTGTAATGAGCCCGGCATTCTTTCTCTTGCGAATAGCCTATGACTCACGGCGATAATATTTACGATCCAAGCAGTTTGTCACTAAATCATTATGTGTGTCACATACACCTTTCGGGTATGTCTCGTGTACGCACAATTCAACGCCCTTCACCACTAAGGCTCCGACGCCTCTTGCTACCCACGCCACGTTCCTTCTCCACCTCGGAAACTTGGCATGCAATTTCCCGTCTTTCTCTTTCTTTTCCTATCACCGTTTTTCTCTCTCTCTCTCTCTCTCTCTCTTTCTTTCTCTCTCTCTTCACCCTTTTCCTCGCGGATACGTGTTCTACGGGCCCAGTAGCAATTCGTCCACGGTCACTCGTGCGGTAAATCAGACCACGCTGACGTTTAATACCAGCAAATTACACGCGAAATAAATGCCTGCGAAGTTTGCAGCAAGCTCGCTGCTTGAAAGAAAAACAAAGAAAGCATAGAAAATGAACAAAGAAGGAGAGAAGAATGACTAATACTATTTTATACTTCTTTTGTATGATCGTTATATATTTTTGTTTTTAATCTTTATGTGCCTAATTAATATTTGTTGTTTCTTGAATTTCTGTTTTACTCTTATAATTATTTCTTGCGCATAGAATGCTTTTTGTACATCTTAATAATTAAGAATTAAACAAAAATACAAATTTTAATATAAGTGTGTGTGTGTGCGCGTGCGCGCGCGTATATGTGTGTGTGTGTGTGTGTGTGTGTGTACGTGGAGAAAAAGAGTAAAAGAAAAAATTTATTAAAAATAAAGTAAAACTTCAAAAAAAAGAAAATAAATTTTATGCAAAATAATCTTTAAAGCTTTACTGATAAACCAGATATGTATTAATAATTTCATACTTGTGCTATATGGAAACTGATCCGCATTTGTTATGCGTTGTAGATACGGCCGGTCACAAATTATATATAGATCGTTCAATTTGCAGTAAATCTATAAAGACAATTCCCGCAAGACACTGGAGATACCAAGTGGCCAATGTTTCTTCTGCATCGTTATACTTCAAGAATACCCCGTACACATTATTCTTGAATTTGATCGCTTTAATCTATTATCTCAGAATAATGCGAGAAATATCTTGATTAAACTCTTATATATATGATCTTAATATTAATCTTCTTTTAGTAAAAACCTCGATACATACATACACACATACACACATACACATAATATATGTATATATACACATAATAATAAGTTTTTAAACAAGAATATAATTTAACTGAGAGCATAATTTAATTTATTGTAATATTTACATAGTTGTTTTTTTTTTACTTTGTCTCAAATATTTATCAAATGTATCGTTTCTTTTTAGTCTTCATAAAATCGGTTTATATTCACATACAGTAAAATTATTAAAGTCAATGTATTTCTTTTGTTATCTTAGGCCTTGATTCATTTGCACGAGCACAACGTAATTCACAGAGACATTCGTGGTAGCAATATCGTTTTGACAAAAGAAGGTGAAGTAAAGTTGATAGACTTTGGACTTTGTAAGACGATGAAAAGCGAGCTTGAAAAACCGCACACTTGCATTGGCTCACCTTGTTGGATGGCGCCGGAAGTAATCGCCGGAACCAACAGTGGATACGACAGTCGGATTGACGTATGGGCGATCGGAATCACTGCGATAGAACTGGCCGACGGCAAAGCGCCGTTTGAGGGCATGCACCCGACGCGTGCACTCTTTCAGATCGTCCGGAATCCACCGCCAACTCTTTATCGGCCCGCCAACTGGTTGGCGAATCTCAACGATTTTATCACGGAGTACGTGAGACCCCAATCAAATATAAAAAATCTCTTTTATTACAAAAAAAAAAAAAAAAACGAAATCATGCAAAAATTATTAACGTCTATTTTAGGTGTCTCGAGAAGAATCCAGAGAATAGACCGTATATGATAGAGATCATCGAGCATCCTTTTTTGTCAGAGTTACCCGAAAATGATTATATAGTAAGATACAATTCCTATGTACGATATGAAGATTCTTATCAAAATTGGCAACAACATTACACAATTACAATAGACCACTTATAAATAAATTGTGATTGTATGTTTTCTGAAAAAGTACACTAATAAATAATATTTAAAAAGTTAAATAATTTTAGTTAACTCAAGAAATCAAAGCTCTGGCAATGGATGTTTCCGAGAAGGGCAAGGAACAAAGAAAAACAGAATCGATAGTTCGTAAAGGTTTTTTGAAGGTAAATTGTGTAAATCGATATAAAATATACATCGATCTATATACAAAATGTAAATACAAATAGTAAAGTAAAAATCTGAATCTGTTCGATAGATTACTCAGAACGAACCATCGGAACAAATGCTTACAGAGGATTTGGCGGCCTTAGATGTACTATCCGAGGACGAGATCTTGGATCAACTTCATGAAAGACTACAACGGGGTGAATATCATACATTTGTCGGTGATGTTCTGCTGATACTTAACCCAAATGAAGAGCACGATATTTATGGCGCTTATGTAAGTTTTCTTCGGTAATGAGTTAACCATTGGAAAGCATATTTCCAAGTATCTTGCATCACAAAATTCTAACTTTAGATGGTTTTATGTACAGCATCACAATAAATATCAATGCAAATCGCGATCGGATAATGCTCCTCACATCTATTCCGTAGCGGACAGCGCGTATCAGGATGTTACGCACAACGAGGAACCGCAGCACATCTTGCTGGCTGGTGAGAGCAACTCTGGGAAAACAACAAACATGCTACATTTAGTGGAACATCTTATGTTTCTCGGAAGAGTGAGCTCAACGCGCATATCGAGCATACAATCGGATCTCGGAAAGAAACTTCTTTCATATTTTTCTTATCTCTTTAGGGTCAGCACGATACTGGAATGAGAGTGCTACGAGCGATACAAATTATTCACGCATTTACCAACGCAGGAACGCCGCTAAATACTAATTCGACTAGATGTATATTTCAAGTACAAACGACTTACGGCTCAACTGGCAAAGCATCGGGTGCGATATTCTGGTTGTATCAGTTAGAAAAGTGGCGTGTTTCAACTCGCGATAGGTAACCTACTTATTAGATGTATATTGAATATAACTTACTTATATGTGTACATTTTGTGCAAGTAGTCGATGCAAGTAATGGATCTAACTCTGATTTTCTTTAAACAATAGCAGATTAAAACGGCCAATAAAAGCTTAGCTATAGAATATTTTAGATTATTATTACATGATTATTTACAAGTAGTTTTCATGAAATCCGTTTTCTTGACTTATGTAATGTAAAGATAATTCACTTGGTCAATAGTTATATAGATTGAGTTTGAACACAACTTTAAAATTTCTTATAGATTTGATATTTTTTGAGAAAGGACTAAAACGTCAAAAATTTTATAAATTTTCCAATAAAATAATCACACACATTAAAATTGTGTATTCAAGCTCTTATTTCTTATACACGTATAATATCTCGCAAGAGTGTTTACAATTTAACCAAAGATTTTTAATAATTTTTAGTTTTGCCAAGCACAAAAAAAGCATTGTGCTTGGCAAAACTAAAAATTATTAAAAATCTTTAGCTCACATGTAAATGCATTTTAATGTAAACGCGCGCTAAAGACATTCTATATTCCGATGTAAACGGGTTGCTATTGCGTAGGCGTGCAGAAAAAGCAGTATTGTATGCAGTATTATATATAATATGTCTTATACGATAGATTTTTGTATAAAATTATGTGGAGAAAAATTTTTCTTCTAACAAAAATAATAAATATAACTATATAAGTAAAAAAGAATATAATCTGTTTATAATAATAGTAGAAACGCGCGCGCGGGATAAAAATGACAAGAAGTAATAAAACTAAAAATAGAATAAATCGATTTTGAATCAGAATACATATTGAAAGATATAATAAGAAGATACTTTTCCAGAAATCAGTCAAACTTCCATGTCTTTTATTACTTGTATGACGGTCTCGAGACATCGGGAAAACTAAAGGAGTATTGTCTTCCAAGTGGTAGAAAACTTCGTTATCTCAGAATAACCGACAAAGGTGTTGAAAAAAAACGAGCGTTCAAAATGAGGAATAATCCTCATAATAACGCAGCTAAGTTCGAGGAACTTACGGAACATCTTAAGTTTATAGATATGGAAGAGCATTGCGAGATTATTTGGAGAATTCTAGCAGCTATTCTAATGCTTGGAGAAATTCGATTTGTCGAAGGCAATAATGGAGAAGCTGAATTGAACAATAACGAAGCTGCTAACAGAGGTAAGTTAAATTTCAATTCAAGAATTCAATACGTCGAGTTTAAGTGCAAACACGTTAAAATGTTTGTTTATGAGATACCTTGATTAGCTCATTAAGTATTTTAAATTACAGTGGCAGAACTTCTTGGTCTAGATTCGAAAAAGTTTATCTGGGCTCTTATTAATTATTGCTTGATTGTGAAAGGATCGGCAATGCGCAGAAAGCATACTTGCGAAGAAGCGGAAGAAGCACGAGACGTCTTGGCGAATACTCTTTATCAGCGTTTAGTGGATTGGATAATCAACAATATTAATTATAAACTCTCACTAACTCGTATTCTTTAGTAAGTGTGCGCGTACGCGCAGTAATATATGTATTATTAAAATCATTGTTTAAATGTGTTGCTTTAATTTCCAGTGGCGATAAATATTCTATCAGCATCCTTGATCATTTTGGATTCGAGTGTTTTTCAATAAATCGACTGGAACAGTTGTTAGTAAATACAATAAACGAGCAAATGCAATATTATTATAATCAAAGAGTATTCGCCTGGGAAATGGTAAAAATTGTTCCAATAGTTAATCTCTCTCTTGGAATATATTAATTCTGATATACACATACGCATATATAATACGCACAACCAATGTTATAAAATGTACATGAAATAAAAGAACATTATAAAAGTACGTTTTTTATGATATTTCAGCAAGAACAAGAAGAGGAAGATTTACCTTCGCGACAATTACGGTTTTACGATAACAAGGAAGCGATCGATCAACTAATGAACAAAGAGAATGGACTTTTCCGTATCATCGACGACGCCTCGCGACAATTACAGGACGCTCAGTATATTCTCGAAAGAATCAAAGAACGTAAGCGTAACATTTACGTGAAACTGGTGAGTTCGCATGAGTTCACAATCGCACATTACACTGGCAAGTTAATATACGATGCTAGCGAAATAGCCACAAAAAATCGAGACTTTGTGCCACCGGAAATGATCGGCACAATGAGACTCTCGTCGCACGACGCAATAAAAGAAATGTTCACTAACAAACTAACTAAATCGGGAAATCTGACCATTCAAGTCAATGAAAATTGTATAACAACAGAAAAAGCATCGAAAAAGAAATGGAATATTCTTATGCAGGAATCCGCCAAGCCTCGAGTAAGCACAAACAAGTGAATTTTTTTACAATTACATTTTTCTATAGTTTTTCTACGCTCTCCCAAATAATAATACGCTTTTATATTACATATAAAACAAAACAAGTTTTTAATTGACATTCAACAGAAGTACAATACAGCGTCCAGAGGACAATATTCGCAAACGCGCAAGATGCGAACTTGCTCTTTGACATTTAGAACAACGAGTCTCGAAATAATGAAGAATCTCGCGATAGGCGCGGGAAGCAGCGGTATGCACTTTATCAGATGCATACGATCCGATCTCGGCGATATTCCTCGCGGCTTTTATCGCGAAGTCGTTAGACAACAAATAAGAGCATTAGCAGTGCTTGACACAGCAAAAGCTAGGCAACGCGGTTATCCGTATAGGATACCTTTCCAGGAATTTCTACGAAGGTAATCTGCCTATGTTTTAAAGAGAACGGAAATTTTATTATTGAATAAAAGCGTTTGCTTTACATCGCGTGCAAAAGTAGCGTTTTAAATTGAATAAAATAAATTACAATAAAGTGTGTATATGTGTTATTAATTACAGATACAAGTTTTTAGCTTTCGACTTTGACGAGACGGTCGAGATAACGAAAGATAACTGCAGACTACTTTTGATCAGATTAAAAATGGAAGGCTGGATTATTGGCAAGACTAAGGTTTTCCTGAAGTATTACAATGAAGAATATCTGTCACGTTTGTATGAGACACAAGTGAGAAAAATTGTAAAAGTACAGTGTATGATGCGTGCTTTCCTAGCGCGCAAAAATATTGCCTCAAAAATCCACAACGTAAAAAAAGAGATTGGTAACTGAATTCTCATTCGGATAAGTGACTATTCGTTATAATGCAGATGTGAATGATGTATTAGGTGAGTGCAAAAGTTCGTGATTTTTTCACAACATAATTTCAATCAAAACACATTCAAGTTTTTCGCTTAAATAACCATTGAATATGTCACTTTTCTATAGATGCGATACATACATACAACAATTAATGGCGCTATCGTACATTTCTCCTAATGAGTTTTTCCATTGGGAAACGAACACGATCTTTTGCACTCATCCGTTAGCTTTTATTAGATACAGGTTTTTCTATGAAGTTTCGACTGTAATTTTAATTGATCGTATTTAATATGTGTCGTTTCAGTGAAGAGAGCGTCAATCAAAAAGCAAGACTCGATTACGGCAGATGAAGCGGCAGTAATGATACAAAAAGGTAAACGACAAAATGATACAAAAGTAATGATACAAAAAAGTAAAAAAATATTTTTTTAAAAAAATCATATTTATGTTTATTATCATAAATATCTATTCTATTAGCATATAGAGGACACATGGTGAGGAAAGAAATAGGTCCTTTAATCAAAGGAGAGATGGATCAAGAGACGAAGGATTTCATTAAATTTTATTGCAGCAAATGGAGATCGAAAAGCATATTTCAAGTCCTTCTATGGTACCGTGCAGCTCGTTATCAAGACCTCGTGCAATTATCGCAACAAGTAGTGTTTTTATTTATTATTACTAGTTTCAATCAAAAATAAAACAAAACAAGGAATAAAACTTTAAATTTTCTTTAATAGACTCATATAAGAAACATAATAATAGGAAATATATGTATGTGATTGTTGCAATCAATAGGTTCATCTATACAATCAATCAACAGTAGTAATTTTGAAGACAACGAATGAATCTGTATCTCTGAATAAGGTTGATCCAAACGTTAAAGCGGATACTTATATGAATAATTTAAAACCGCTTCAAGTCCACAAACTACCTTTTAATATACAACAAGAATTCCCGTACTTCGATACGAGCTACATGAACGATCCTTCAAACAAAAAACTTAATCGCACAGGGTGAGTTATCTACAATGTTCTATAATTTTGATCTGTAGTTTAAGTAAAAGATCAGCAACACACATATCAGAAACAGACAATTCAAATGTCGTTATTGCTGCTTAAAATAAAATGTATAAGTTTTATTAATATAAATGGTAAAAAAGAAAGAAAGTTTATTTTACCAAGAGAGAAAAAGAGTTAAATTTTAAGAAATATATTTTTTCAGATCTGCATCATCCATGATGAGCGACGACGAACATGAATCATGGGATGCACCATTACGAAGACAAACTGTACCCTGGGCCAATAACAATACGCATACTAGAGGTATGTGTAAATTCGTTAAATAGATATTTCCAAGTAATGTAAATTCTAATGTCTTTGTATTTCTATTCGACGTTTGTAAATTTCTGTGTATTATTGTGTATAATTCTTATTTAATATAAAAATCTCTTACCAAAAGAAATTTTTTTGCACTAAGTTCTTAAAAAAAAATTAGAGTAAAATAAAGTAAAAACAAGTAATTTTCTTTTGACAAACATAACACATAATGCATTATCAGATGTCGAAGTTCAAACGACAAACTCGCCGCATCGCGTGCCTCATCATTGTGCGTCAGTCAGTGGAGAACAAAGTTTAATCAACACTCCATATACTAGAGATCCTAATGTTCCAATTCAATGTCCACTGGAAGAGCAATCTCGTCGCAACAGTAACATTTCTAGCTATCAGCCTCCGAATAAACGTTCTGTTTCATCTACCGACTCTCATATTTCTAATTCTGTAAGTTTGCAAGAAAGTAAGAGATATTATGTATCCACATAACAGATTTTAGCTGATTTATAATGTAGAATTAAACGTTAAAAAGTTCTGGAAGAATTGATATTTTATAAAAAAAAAAGACCTTTTTATTAACAAAAATAACATTAGAAAATTATTTTCTATGTATATATGTAAAATATAAATTTATATTTTATATACATATAGAACAAAATCAATAATGCTGGATCAGCACGCTTCAGGAAAAAAATTCCACCGCCACCAATACCATTCAATCAAACGCAATCATCAACAATGAGCAATTTTAACTATGAATTAAACTTTCAATACAGAAACAACATAGATGAAGGCACAGAGTGGAATCTTGAAGATAAAAGTAATCGCAACAACAATAATCGGTATAGTTATTTTGTTAGGATAAAGTTTTATAAGTTTTTATAGCTTAATACATAATTATCTTTTTTAACACAAAAATAAATATATTTACACGTTTATTCTTTAAGTATTATACCATGTGTGAGAAATATTAATTCGACTAACAATAATTATTTTTCGCGTTATAGCATAAATCCTATCAAAGAATTGGAAATGATTGGACGCAGAAACAATAATGACGAAGATGATGATGCACCTCCATTTAACTTTCAAGTAAAATGTGCAAATTAATTCATTCTACTTCTTTGTATCTTATATAGTATCTTATATGTATACATTTACATATATTTTGTAATTTTTATTACAAAATCTGTGATTCAAGTATGCAAATATCATGTATCACAAAACAATTAATGTGTACGTTATAAACTTTAACAAAGACAAAATTGCACATACATTAATATTTTTAACAGTCATTATTTTTATAGGCAATGCTTCGGAAAACGCCTCATCAACGGGCCTCGATGAAACGTAATCCTATATATGATAGCGTCACGTCGCCATCAATCCATCAGTCTTATCGCGATAATCAAGACTTGTACGATTCGAATGTTGTCTATAAGAGCGGCAATAGTCATAAAGATTCACCAGAGTGGAGTCCAAATGAGATAATACGCATGTCAGAGAAATACGCGAGAGAAAATGAGAGATACATTAACAATGATAATATTACCGCAGAGATCGCACCAGGGATTGTTATTAAAGGTCACGTAGCCGAATTATAAGTCATCGATCAGAGATTCAATTGTATCAAACTGATTGTCAGTTAATTATATTAATTATATGCTTAATCAAATTATTTCTCTCTTCATATTGTAATGTTATCATAGTAAAGATGAGTTTTACACATAATCAAAATGTATAAAACTCATTTTACACATTTTGAAACTACAAAAGTAAGATTTAAATATAAGCAAGTAAATTTGCACTTACTTCGAACAATTAATAATCTCATTGACCAGTGTCGATTTTGTAAAATAAAATTAAAAATGACATATATCCGCGATAAAATAGTACACTTGCGCTTGATTAATAACTACAACTTAATCTTCTAATCTGATTGAACGTTGTTGTGGTTATAGTTTTGTTGAGAATTTTGTTTAATAATGTTAACCAATGTATCTAATTTAGTAGGATGCGCTATTTGCAACACCATGTGCGCTTCTTCTAAAATTAAGAGACCGTTATGCGCGTCATTGGCTGATAGATTGTGTGTCGATATCACATGTCGTCTCCAAGCCGCATGCGTAGGAAGAACCTGGAAATTATAAAAATAAAAATTATTGTCCATCAACATACATTAGAATTCAAGTATGATTAATTCGATTTGCTTTATCTTGAAAAAAAATTAAAAAATTTTGCAATCTTACTTGTAAACACCATTTGCAATTAAGAGATGGAGAGGTAGTATGAACGGCTTTTATGTGTCTTCTGCGAAAACCCCAACTTGTGTAAGCTCTATCGCAAAAAGGACAGGGAAACGGTGGATATGTCGAGTGTCCCCCTTTTATAGTTTCTTCCGATAAATCTGTAGGTCCTGGCTCAGTAAATACAGGAAATCCGGATTTCAAAACTTCAGAATTATGTTTCACAGGCAAATTTGAGAACTCGGAATAATCTAACATTTGTTCGACACAAGATTGATTTGATGAATCAGATCGTGGATTCTCCAACATTTTGGAAGTATTCCACAATAAAGTCTGTTCAACTGCGAGCGGATCTTTCTTGTGTGTTTGTGAACCTGGAGAAATGTTGCGAGCTTCGGCTATCACTTTCAGAATCGGCTTTGATGATCCTATAAGGAATTTCTATTATTTGAATTGTTTCTTTCATAAATAAAAAGAAACTAAGACGCGCATCAATTAAATATTAGTCGACTTTATACACTATACAGCAAATAAGTGGTATGTACACACACACACACACACACACACACACAATATAATCGTATCTGTTTGATATTTTAATAAATAGTTCTTTTTTTTTTTTTTTAACTTACACAATACAAAAAAATACGATTTATACACGCGTACGCTTCCTCTTCCACACACATATATGGTACTCTAATGTTTTGAATAATACAAACACTATTTATTCACCATTACATATTGACTTGTTTTTAGATTTAAGATTACTATTATTTATATTTATAAAATATATGCAAAATATTTTCCTTCTTAAAAAATCTTTAGACAATTATCGCCTTTACATAACGCAGCATCTTATTTTTGTATAAGTATATTTGATATTATGATAATTAAAGGAGTATAACAGGTGCATTAAAATAAAAAGACTATTAAAAATGAAAAATAGTTTATTTGTAACCAGTCGTTTGTCTTGTCTACAATAATATCAATTTAAATAATCACCAATTCGAAACTATCAATACATTTCAACAAACAGCCGTGCTACCAATGAGAACTCGGTTTTACACGTAAACAGAGATCAAGGACAGCGTAAGCTTCGAGAAATAGATTATAAGGAAATATCGCGCACGTTGATTCGCAACGTGTATCCTAAATAGTTCGTGATGTATCTTGAATAAATTATTCAACTTTCTGCTGTGATTTAAATATTCTACAAGCATATCTTAAACTTACTATATCTCTGTACGAGAACTACAATTTCTTTTTCTGTAAGTGTACATATAGTTGGTGATCGTAGCGTGCTGCACGTTCACGCGCGCGTATGATCACACATGCTTTCTTGTGTACATACATATATTTACATATATACCATACATATACTTCTAGTATATGTACGTGTTCGCACGCATAACGGATGCATATATACACGCGCATCCTGTTCATATATTGATAATGTGTGAGCGAATACGTGATGAATATATTCAAGTGCGAGAAAAGAGAGAGAGAGAGAGAGAGAGAGAGAGAGAGAGAGAGAAACTCGTGTCTCCCTTATGCTTCGACTTTTTAGCAATATGCTATCTTATTACCGAGGAGTACGAGTTCTCGCATAAACATGCTGTAAATAAATAAACTAAGAGAAGGAATGTTACTTAAATGTTATTCAAAGTTGTCACATGTACAAAAAAACAAAGTTGTAGTTAGACGATTGACCTCGCTCATAAGTGCGTTTGAGAAATATAAAGATTCTTTAATAAATACACAGCGTACGAACACGAAAAGAGGACGGAAAAAGAGATTAAATAAAAAATCTGTTTTGAGATGCAAAAGGAAAAAAGGTTTCTTTTGATACGGAAAATTAAAATATAAAAACAAAGAAGGTTTATAATCATTCATCACTCGTCATCGAATAGTGAACTTGAAGCGTATGAATATCTTGAATATCTTGCGCCTACAACTTCTTTCTAAGTCACCCTGTCACCTCGAAGTCTACAATCTAGATTCGTCACGACTAATAAGAGAAAACTCTTGCTCCGATCTTGTTCATAAACTTCCGTAATTTTAATCACACCTGCCAATCGTGTCCGTCTCTTCTTTCTCCGTAATAGCTATACACATACAACTCTTACTGTCTACTTACATCAATTTTTTTACAACGTTCTAAGTGTAAAGCTCACACCAAGAGAAACAAGCGAGGAACGAGCCCCGCAATGTCTGGATGGATAAAAACGGGGCGATGGGTTTACAAGAACGAATCCTATTCGAGCCAGTGAAAACGTTTCCGTTTTACTCCTGACTTGAAACGCCCTAGTCATTGGGTGTAAACCGAACGTCTCTGAAACAGATACCTTTTCAAACCTCTATTGCTAGTATCGATTTTGGTTACACAATTCTTCCAGGTCTCTTCCCACTCAATGCTGTTAGGCGCTATGCCGCTAAAGTGCAACAAAACTTCCCGAATTAGATGTATCTTATTACTGTCAAACTGCTGCTTGCCCATCTTGCCGTTGACGTTGCAGAGAATCCTCTCCTCGGGTGTAAAAAGAATCTTCATGAGATCACAAGCGAGATGGTCCATCGGTCGTGATGACGCCCAGGTCGAGATTATATCAGGATTTGGCAAGAGATCTGCGTACGGTAGGTGCTGATACGAGTAAAGCTGCGGCTTGACGTCCGAGAATCCACTTAGACCGGACAAGCCGGAAATGTCTTCAGCAGGACTGTTCCCAGACCCTGCCACACATATCAGCACAGCACGCTTTAGACACGGACTGTCTCACACACGTGAATATTACGCGCACAACATAAAGAAAATGCGAGCGAGTGTACGTTAAAGGCTATAATGAAGAACTGCATCTTCCATTTCACATATGCACTGCTCACGCATGCAGACACGCATACGCTAATGCATCGCCTATCGAAGTGATGTTCAAGTCAACTCCGTTCTCATACTCTTCAAATTCCGGAAATAAACATCGCAAAGATTACTGCCAGAGTGTGCGCAAATTATTACAAATCAATAAAGTTGAAAAAAAATCACAAATTACAAATCAATCGTGATTACAATATGATAACATTTTTTTACATTGAATATATAATATGTGCAAAATTCTTTTATTCTACTGCAAAGATGTTTATATTGTGACGTTCAGATTTCGTTATTTACGTTTTGTTATTTACGTCGCTTTCATTGCCTTTTTGATATAATTCTCTTTGTTCGCGTGCATGCAATCTTTGCTTTTATATCCTTTTCACGATATCTTTGTAGCACAGCAAATAAAGAAAATTGGCGTGCTGCGCCAAAACTAGCAGAACAGAATATGCAGTAAAAGCGAACAGAAGATTCGAAAAAGCTACGATTTGCAGTATCAAAGAAAAAACTTTGATACTATAGTAGCCGAACGTGTACAGATGGTGAATAGCACACAACTGTGTGTTGTAGCATTTGTGTATGTGATAATGAAAATTATAAAGTCAAAGAAATATTATATAATAAAAAATAACTAACTTCTCTCTAACAGTTGTCTAGATTTTAAAAATACGATCATGATCTTCGTATTAGATTAATGCAATTTTATAGATTGATTGAAAATAATATTTTTCTTATTTTTCTTATGATACGTATGTATATGTACACACACACATTCTTATGTGTGAAACTTTAATACAATATATAATTAAAATAAAAATAATCAACAAATTGAAAATAATGCTTTTGCGGTTATAAAATGTTAACAAATTTAATCTTTCTTTAATAAAACTACTACTAATTTGCAGTGTGTTTAAAGTAAATCAAATTGTGTGACACATATAATATTTTTCATAATTTAAATTTTTATCTAAGAATATAAATTTGTATAAATAAAAACATAAATAAAAATATATAAATTCACATTTGTCATAAAGTAGAAAATTAGCAAAACATAAAACTGCTAAAACAAATTTAAATGTTGCACAGTTAATAATAAAATACTTAATGTTATAGCAGAAACACAGAGAGAATCTAATTACAAGATATATTTATACACATTTGTTAAATAATGCATATCATTTTATATGATTCAAAATAGAAGAGATTTCTAATGAGTTTTTCATACAAACCTTGATTTCCGTCCGTTTGTCCTGTATCTAGCCTTTCTCTTGAATCTTTATCCAAAGGAGACTGTTTTTGAAGATCTTCTACTGCCATTTCCAATGGTTCTATCTGAAAAATATTTGATTTAAACACTAAATTCACACACACACACACACACACACACACACACACACACACACACACACACACACACACACACACACACACACATTTCATATAAATTTTATACATGTATATAATTATATTAGATGCACAACTGCTTTATCAGTATATTCTAATTTTTTATTTCATTTTTAGAACTAACTTTCATCTCCAAACGATGATACACTGGATTGGGTAATGTTTCAGACAACATGTACTCTCCATCTTTTCCACTTTGATCACTGGTAGCAGATTCATTTGTATTTTCTGATTGTGATATTCTAGGTGTCAGTGCTTTCTCTAAAATAGAATTATTTTGTTGTTTGTTAAGTTTCTGTTTCTTCTTAGGTGTTTCTTCTTTAGTAAGTGTTGCATCTTCACTCTCAGCTTGCTCTAATTCAGCCAATCGTTTGTAGGATTCCTTCCCAAAAATGTCTCCACCAGATAGACCTCGAATTTGTAATGTTTCTGCTGCTTTTAAGAGTGCTGGTAAATTCTTCTGTTCAATATTCACCTCTCCTTTATATATAAATATAAGTAATGCCTCCAATTCACTAAAGTGTACATCCTGAAGTATTATTACTGGATGTTGACATGGATTTGTCTAAAATAAAGATAAAAGAATATAAAAAGTAGTGTGTGTGTTAGAATATACATCTACATTATATTATTCAAATTATATTTATATTTCTGTTTTTTACTTAAAACAATTTTTTTATATTTATAAGTATAATTTCTTGTTTAAATGATAACATTTTGTTTTATTAAATATGCATAAATAATTAAATATGCATGTTATATATATACAAGTTTAATTATACACACATATTATTACTATTAATATTATTTTACAAATTTAACTTGTAACTTCTAAAACTTCTATATATTGTATATGTGTTGTGACAGTACATGTCTATATACATGTATATCACATAACAATATATCCTCGTTAAAAACAAAAACAAGTATATATTGCCAAATATTGTAGAAATATGAAAAATATTTAGATTAAAAGCTTGAAAATCAATTTACAATTACTTATTAGTAATAATTATATAATTATATATATTTATATTAAAGGAATTATTGTAATATTAATTATTATATTTATATTTTATATATGGTATATATATATTTATACATAATGGTTTGGCTTACAAATTATTGTCTTAATTATTTTTAACCTTGATAATTCAAAGCTACATGCAGCTGTCAAATATTGTATGCTCATAACTCGAAGTACATGACAATATACATGCTAGGATCACTAGCAAACTAAAATTTCTAAACTGACAAAAATAACTCGATTCATTGGCTTGCACATAAGACAAAAAACAACTTGACAGGCTCACCTGGAAGATCTTCTTAAAAAAGGGACTGCTCGCCGAAAGTATCACCTTATGCGCTGTAAGACACTGTCCGTCACTCGCGAGTGTCACATCTACCAGACCCTCTTCTTCCCACAAACTCTCGAAGCTGGTCGCAATATTGCTGAGAAAACTGTTCCACTTTAGACATATTTGACTTGACATGTCGTTCAGGCGACACACACGTAGTGTCTGGATGTATCGCACTGTAATGTTCGTGTACGCGAGGCAAACACGAGCCTCCTCACGCGACAGCGGTGACAGCGAGCGCGGTGGTGAGACAGTAGTCGTACCAGGCACGCACAAACATCGTCAAAATCAGGAAAGCATCACACAACATACTGTAACCTGTAACACAGACACAGTCGAGCAGCATGGCCGTTGGCAATATATATTGGTTCACACTCGCGTACATTTGCGCGCGCCATTTTCGAACAACGCGTGAAATATGTAGAGCGAGTTTTTCTCTATTGCTTGTAGACACGTATATTAAAAAAGAAACAAAATATAATATAGTATATTATCACACACATGTATAAGTAAATTTTATTTTTGTTAGAATGTTCTGTACAAATTGAAAAAACCTCTATCTATATTGCACTCCTGTTCTATTGAATAAAAAAATCATATTTGTTTCAAATTAAATACACATGTGTATATAGTAATATGTAGAGAAAATGCGTTCAGTTTTTTAAATATTGAATAATACTACATTATAAAAATTAATATTTTATACATCTCGATTAAATTGTATATTTTACATAATCAGTGTGAGCAATCTCACACAAAACAAAAATTTCATTAGACGTCCATTAGATGTTACAGCCCGGTAAAAAATTTTTTATATATAATTCTATATACTTATACACAAATTAACATAAATATGCAAATTTATATGCCGAAAATGTCC